>CAMOHE010043366.1:0-17289 GCA_946598075.1 Artocarpus hirsutus | reverse complement strand
TAAATCGACATAAGTCACCAATTATTGTAAAAGCAAGCCGTATCGTTACAGGATTTTGTGAGCTAGCAAAGGGGACCAAATGGACCTATATAGTTTAAGCTCCTGATAATTATGAAACCCAATATCCCAGATATACATTTCATAATTATCAACTCCAACGCTACTCCACTAAAAGCTTGGAGCTGCACTCTTGAACTCTATAGAATTACAAAGCCCGTATAGCTTTTTTTCCATGATATATCATAGTGTATCGTTTTCCCATAGGATTATCCATAATCGGCTTAAGGACAAGTTCTGTCTTACCTTCCCGATTATTTTTATCTTACGTTCCATTATCTCACCATAAAAAAACTTGCCATCCAAAGACAATATACCATTTGGTTACACCTATGTATCCAAATGGTTGAGGGCTCCAGTTTTTCAATTACAGGATAACACATATAAGAGGATATCACTACTCCTAAAGAGGAGCTATGGATTCCATATCTATGAATAACAGGTCTATGTCATCAAGAGTCATGCCTTCAACGTACCGGCATGCATACTACTATTAAGATGTGGGTGTCACCTTTAGTACATCAAAAGACACAAGTCAAGACAACAGGCCCACTAGTCATCTCAGGATTAAGATGCAATACAAATAATTGTCTAAAGTGAATCGATTTGCCAAGACAGAATTATTAATCCAAATCAATTCACTTTATGTCCCGATCCAACACATCGTCACCTATGATAATGTGTCAATGTTTCTATTCACGGAGTCCACCTCTGATGGTCAAGACAAACTATCTCCCAATAGGGATATAGTCAACATAGCAATCTTTACATGAATAAAGCGCCTAACTTTATTCCCTCGATTGCGGATCTTATGATTTAGACCGTCACTTTAAGAATCATGTCTTCCGCATAATTTGTCCATCGTATGCCCAATTCTTAAAGGTTTAGACCGACGTCTCAGACTATTGTTTACTTATCATACATTCAACAAATATGAACGTAAAGAGGACAAGATTTGGTATATAAATAATAAATGAATTCTTTATTGATAAAAATGTCTTCAAAAACTCATTACATTTTTACTCCTTAGGGCATACATGTCTAACATCTTCATCTCCCAAAACCTCACCTATTTTGAGACCTTGCCCAAAACTATTGAAGCCCAACTCTCCCTCTCAATCAGAAGACTAATTATATAGATCGGCCAAATGTAGACGGCGAAAACCTTGCGATGTCCCTCTGATGCAAATCTCTAGACAAAGGCTCATCACATCATTCCTTTGTAAGAAAAAACTGTTTGAGTTGATAGAGAAATACGACAAAACCGTTAGAATCTTGCATAAGTCATCGGAGTTGGCCATCAGTTTGAATTTTCTAGTATTTGTCTCTACGACTCCGTTTTCCCCATGCACACATCGTCGTTAATAGGAGAATGAAAATGCATGGCTTGCTCATTAATCATCCATATGTAATTTTCAACAAAATTGGGAGGACCAAAAACCAATTTTTGGTGCTGAGTGACATGCTAAAGGAGACAGCATCACGAGCTGGAAGTCACAATATCACAGTGCATGAGAAATTGATGATTTTCTTGCATATTGTATGTAACACGATGACAGACCGAGAGGCGCAAGACCAATGGCAACACTTTTGTGAGGCGATTCATTGATGCTTCAATGAGATGTTGGTGGCACTGTGTGAAATGAGATTTCATTTCATTACACCTCCCGACTATAATGAGACTCCCAAAATATAAGTTCCAACCCAAAATACATAGGATACTTTGATGTAAGTTCTTGCATTGTAAATTTATGATTCATATTGCATTATAAATTATGATATAGCAAATTGATTTTTATAGCATTGTGTATATTTAATATAAAGATGCATAGGGGCAATCAATGATACACAGTTTTATGTGTGCCGATAGGCGTTGATAAGGACAAGTTTCGAAATCGCAAGAATATGTTCTCACTAAACGTGTTGGCAACTTGTTCATTTGACATGAACTTCACTCTTATGTTGTCAGGTTAGGAGGGCTCTACACATGATTCTTATGTGCTTGAAAATGCAATATATCACCATGACTTTCCAATGCCATCGGCAGGTTAGATGTGAAAATCACTTCAATACTAATTTTTATTTTTTAACTACAAGATTTATTTAGGCATACAAATTTATAAACTTTGCTATTGTAGGGAAATATTAGTTGGCAGACTCCAACTACGCGAACAAGAGTTATATACTTTTTCATATCATGTAACTATGTATCATTTGCAAGAATATAATAAACATCAATTCGATTTCAATTCGCTTCAAGAGTATTTTAATTACAAGCACTTGTTGCTTAGGAATTGCATTGAGCAAATCTTCGATGTTTGGAAGGTTTGATTTAGAATTTTGCAGCACATGAGCCCTTATGCAATGGATAAAGATGTCATGATCCTAATAACATATGAGGTTGTCCATAATTTCATCAAGATTTGTCCCAAGGCTAAAAAGCCTACATCAAATGAGATAAATGATAGGCCTAATCCAATTGCACTAGAGGTCAATGATCATATGCGACATTTCTACGGTGATGGTATCCCTGTGTCAAAAATTGAACAAGCAAATACAAAATTTGATGATAATGGTCTCAATGACATCGGCGATGGAAATCCAAAAGACGTGGTCCGTAATGCCATTCTAGTTGATCGTGAGAGTATGATGCAGTACCGAGATGAATTGGCTTGGATAATGTGGGATAATCACCACAATGTTTGAAAAAATTGTTTCCATGCAAAACATTTATGCTTTGACTATTTTATGGAACGGTAGTGAAAGTTGCTTATTTGAATGTTCATGCTCTTACAATGTTTAGTTTTGATGTGGTTCAATTTTAAAGGATTTTTTGGGTTGTATTAATTTTTAATTAGGTTTGATATAATTATTAGCAAATTTCGTAAAAAATTAATTATTAGCAAATTATAAATGAAAAAATTACAGGTATTCTATTATTAATTCAAACAAACATTTTAGGTTCTAACATACCAAACAACGTTTCAAACTATGAATTATGGTTCTAACTCGTATTTTTAGTTCAAACTCCAAACAATAGTTTTAACTAATTTTGGTTCAAGCCAACACACTTACCAAATAATGGTTACAACTACAAATTACAGTTCCAACTCATATTCTAGTTTTAACCAATATTGGTTCTAACTAACAATTCTAACCATTTTCTAAACGGTGGCTTAATTTAACTTTTCCTCTTGCTGTCAAGCCTGTGTAAGATTAACAACGAAATGAGCCTTAAGAGTCGTTCTCGTTCATATCACTTTGGATCTTACCAACCTTACTATTTCATTGGACGTCCTATGGATGTCATTGTTCTACGAGCTGGTTGAAGGTTCTTTGAAATATCGAAGATGTATGCGTGTGCATCCCTTACACCTTCTATATCTCCCAGATCCCAACAATTGTAAATATATCGAAGCTCATATAAATTATTTATGATAGTTGTTATAGTAATTAAGGCAAGATATATTAGAAAAATAGAAGTTAATAAAATGAATTGACATAAATAAATTTAAGGCTTAATTTTACTTTTAGCCCCTGAATTATATAGTTTGTTTTGTTTTGACCCCTAACTTAAAAACATAGCAAAACACATATCTAAACTATTTAACTTGTCTCATTTTTGTTTTTTTGTTACCAAATCCATTAATTATTAATAGAATTAATCAAATAGTTTCACTTTTGGCTCCTAAATATGCAACTTGTCTCATTTTGATATTTGAACTTTAAACTATAACAAATTATAACTCTAAATTATGATACTTGTCTTATTTTGATCCCTTCATCACTAAATTTCTTAAATATTAATGGATTGAGATAAATAACCATTTTAACTTTTGGCTTTATATATGTTTTCAACATTCTGTTCATCCATTATACGAGTTGTATAATTTTTTAATAAATTTTGTTGATAAAAGGTTTCCTATTGTTTTGTTCGAGAAGTTTTGTCAAATTGTCTCCATCATGTGATTTAAAATAAATTAAAATAAAAAATATGAACAAACAAGAAAACAAACATTTAGATATTTGGATACCTAACAAAAACAACACTTGGATACTGAAATATAACTTGTCATTTTTATGACTAAATTTTGAGGTTGAAAATTATGTAAATGACATAATAATAAATATTTCGCTTAATTGGAGTCAATAATTATAAAAAAACCCTCTAAGTCAATAAAAATGTACATTTGTTTGTGAATTTTCCTATTTGTAGATCTGAAATGCATAAAGTTCAATTAAAAAAAAATTAATATCGACCGTCGATTTATAATTAATCAATCATGTGTATATATATGACTTAATTTGTCAATATTTAATGGATTTAGTAATTGAAGGATACGACAAGTTTCATAGTTTAGGGGTATGATTTGTTAGATAGTTTAAAGTTTAGAGGTCAAAATTAGACAAGTTGTCTAGTTTAAGGTCAAAAGTGAAATCCTTAGCTCTATTCCGTTATATTTAACGAATTTAGTAAAGAACGGATCAAAATGAGACAAGTTGAATAGTTTAAAGGTGTGATTTATTATGTCAAAAAAGGAGAAGTTATATAGTTCAGGGATCAAAAGTAAAATTAACCTATTAAAAAGACGTAAACATGATAATATGAGGTAAAAAAACTAATAATTTTTATAAAAGATAATTACTCTTTTTGAAAGTTTCTTTTTCTATTCATTTCCCAAATCTTCAGATATCTTCGTTGTAACTAGAAAATGTAAATTCACTATTTCATCAATATTTACCCAATAATCAAGGCAAATAACATGTTATATATAAATACATTTTTAATTGGCAAGAGGGTAGATACATTTTCTTCTTGTTTTCATTGAATGCCAATCAACATCTATTTTTTAATTGCAAATTTTACTGGATGTTCGAAAATTCTTTAACACTGTCGCGAATATTATTTGCAAAACATCTATTAGTATTTGCAGATACAATGCAAACATTTAGAAATTCACTAGTCAAAAACCGTTGTGTCAAACCTGAAAATGTTTGGCGTATAAAATTTGTCTATATGTTTAAACATATATATATACATATATTGATATAATATTGTAGTTAAAAGTTTTTTATAATATTTTATAGCTTTTGTTTTCCCTTTTTTCTTTGGTTCCTCCTTACTGCAAAAGAAGAATGTAAAAAAAATTAATAACAATAATTATTAAGGAAGTTAAAAATGTTGGATTATTTGTCTTGTACTTAAAGGACTTAAAAGTAGTTATATTACATAGTCATTGGACGTTTTCTTGTTGATTATGTTTTTGTTTTAGAACTCAAATGGTAAGAGATTATTAAGATATATATTTAGAACAATAAATGTTGATTTTTAAAGATATTTAATATAAATTAGTAAATATGTTTTACTTTGTGTTCAACCTTTTTGGTAATAAAAAAGGGTAAGACGGTAATATAACAAAGCAATAGGTAAGATGACCAAAAAATCTAACACAAACAAAGCCTAAAGAAGACAAATAGGAGCAAAACAAACAAAGCACACAAAAAAGATAAAATAATCAAGAACCTGCCACCAGAACCAGAAGCAAAGAAGAAAACTAAGGGCAAAATGGATAAAATACACTACAAATTATAGTGATATTTACTTCTTTTTTAGTATATATAATAATGTGTTAGAATTAGTAACACAATCAATGCCCACTAATCCAATATTCTCACCTCGGTGCTTTCACTCTTGGAGCTTCAGACTATAACATATTTAAATTATAACTTACACTTTTAATTACTTTCTCAAAAGTCGTAAATATATTTTCGTTAACACCAACATTTTCATCCCCAATTACCCTTTTTTTTGTTTATTGCTATGGAAAGATTACGCTTTGTCTTTTTTTTTTCCCCCTTATTTTGGCTGTTTGTTTATTTATTGCGTGTTTTTATCACCCATGAACACTTGTCTCAGCAAAACATAATTAATTAATTAATAAAATAAAAAATAAAAATAAAAAATAAAAACATGCGTGAAGTTTGGGGGTTCCGAGCGGGAAGAAATAAGAGTTTAAGAAGGTGACTGGATCGTTGGATATTAAAGTCACCTTACCACCAAGGGGCAATTGCGTCATATTGAGGCCCTAATGAGTGCTTTTCAGTTCGGTAAACGGTCGGTCGAGTGTGTAACAGACCATCACCACAAAAAGTAAAAACTAAAACACAATAATTACGCCATAAGCATTGGTTAAATCCAATTAATCGTGTTACAACCAATAAATGATGTGAGAGTCAGCTTTTGTCTAACCTACTATTATCATCCATGCTATTCATTTATTTATTGCCAATTACTTTTAAAAAATTAAAATAACACATTAATTTCTACATCAACTTTTCTAATTAAAATTTGTTAAATAAATTAACACTTTTAATTAATAATTAACAAAATTAACATTGAAGGTGTCAATTAGTTCTAGTTCCTTTGAAAGTCTCCTAAGGTCGGCCGGATTAGTATTTTGAAATCAAATTCTGAACTTTATCGATTGTTGAAAGAGTTTCTTCCAAAATAAATTAAAAACCCCTAAAAAATACTATAAAAAAAAGAGTTTGAATGAAGTTTAACAATATTTAAAACAAATTATGAAAAAAAAGATTTAAGAAAAAAAAAATTTAGAGGGAAAGGGTCGGAGTGGGACCCGCCCAAAGAGAGTCCGAAGTTTAAAGCATAAGCATGATATCCCATGCCTCAACATCAAATCTCAACCGTCCCTCTTCTCTCCTCGGTTGTCGCTTTCGTTCGGTAAACGATCTTTCAATTGTTTTTATTTATTTTTCATTTAAATATTTTAAATAAAAAAAGGAAGAAGAAATAAATAATTAAATAAATAAATTAGCCACGGCCAACAACAGTGGCCGGCTTTTGCTTTTCTCTCTCTTCGGTCTGTTCTCTGCTTTTCAAAAAAAGCACAACCAGAACCCATCTTTTCCATATTCTCTCTCTCACAGCAAAACTCTCTCTCTGTAGGATTGAAGAACACGTTTCTCGAACGGATTTATTCTGGATAAGCAATAAGCGTAATTGGAGAGGTCTTGCCTCTGATCCAGGAATCTTCCAAAACTCATTCTCCATTTTGGCTGCTTCTTTTTTTTTTTTTGGTTATTTATATGATCTGTAGTCCAAGTTTCCCTTTTTGTCTGCATTTTCAGTTTTGATTTTTACTAAGAAAGAGAGGAAAAACCGGAGAATTTGTCAGCTAGGGTTTTTGTGTTGCTCATTGTTCTGGTCTTTGGCTTGAGGTAGTCATTGTTGAGGTGGTTTCAGTTTGATTTTCTTGTCTTTGAGTTTTGCTTTGTGATTATTGTTTCAGCTTAATTTAGGAGGTTTCGGTATGGACGTCGGTTTGTTTGGTTGCTGGGAAAATATAGGGGAAAAGAGAGGAAAATTTTGGATTATTTTTGGTTCATTTTAGTTGAGCTGTATTTTTATAGTTCTGAGCCGAATGTTGAAAATCTCTGGTCTAAATAATTTCGGATAAGCGATCACAATGAACTAGAAGGGTTTTGTGTTACCAATGAAGCAGTTTGTTTGTTTTTGTTTTTGTTTGTTTTTTTTTTTTTTAAGAGTAATGTAGTTGAATCTATTTATTGAACGTGTAGTTTGTGGCGATTGACAGGGTAATTTGTTTAGAATAATGACGAGGGTAAGTAGGGAGTTTGGCGATACGATGCAAAGAGAGGCTGTCCCAGCGGTTTCTGCTGATGTAATATTTGCTTCTAGCCGGTTTCCAAATTATAAGGTCGGAGCTAACAATCAGATTGTGGACGGAAAGGATGATCCCAGAGTGCTATCAATGAAGGAGGTTGTTGCACGCGAGACTGCACAGCTGTTGGAGCAGCAGAAACGGCTCTCAGTTCGTGACCTTGCCAGTAAATTTGAGAAGGGCTTGGCTGCTGCTGCTAAATTGTCTGAAGAGGTCGACTGTTTTTTATTTTTTTTATTATTACTTCCTTGGTCATGCTTAGTTCTATTTGGATATGTGGCTCGGTAATTATTTGGTAATGCATTGTAGCATATAGTAATTGGTATACCTGTACATCTTGATCTTCTGGAGGTCCAAAAGCTGAGGATGATTGTGGAAAATGATATTGGAAATTATGTTTCTTGTTGTGGTTTATAAATAGTTAAAGAAAAGTTGGACGAGCTGGTTAACAGTTAATATAGCTATACATTTTTAATTCATTACTGAGCAATGGCTTTCTTCCTTTAGGTGTAATTGGTAATGTCCTATACCATGTACGTATCTTGAAAAAATATTGGCTTTCTAATATGTAACTTTTGCTTCTTTCTTCTGTTGTATCTTTTTCCAACAGAAAAGTAGAATTGTAATATCCTAAGAGAGTTAAGCATATCAAATACAACGGCCTAAACCTTTTTTTTCTTCCCTTTTTCGGCAAAGTACAGGCCAGACTTAGAGAGGCAGCTTCCTTAGAAAAGCATGTTCTTTTGAAGAAGCTCAGGGATGCACTAGAATCCTTGAGAGGGCGTGTGGCTGGTAGAAACAAGGACGATGTTGAGGAAGCAATTGCAATGGTTAGTTTGTGTATATTGGATTCTTCCTTTCAGAAAGGTGTATTATAATTTTCTGATGCTAAGTGGATGAGAGTTATTATTATTATTTTTTTTTTTGAACTTGGGGACGGGGGATTTGTACTCTTCACCTTGTGGTGAAGTCGGGTGTGGATTTACCACTAAGCTATGCCTGCAACCATAGTGAGAGTTAATTTTTGTTGCTCAAAAATCGGGCAAAATAGTTTGGACGAAGAAAAACAACCTAAAGATGTAAGGACCTACAACAATTTGAAAAGAGAAATGAAGACAAAAAAGTGCCATGAATTTATTTATTTATTTTTTTGGTAAGAAAGAGTGCCATGAAATTTGGGCATGCTATCTTTTCATCTCATCTCATACCAAAGCTTACGTATATACTCTTCTCCAGAATGACTGAGTTGGCTTTGTTTCTCCTTAGGTTTTTACCATCTTTATGTGAAACATTTCTAGGTGGAGGCGTTAGCAGTTCAACTGACTCAAAGAGAAGGAGAGTTACTGCAAGAAAAGGCGGAAGTGAAGAAGCTAGCGAATTTTCTTAAGCAGGTATAAATATGTTGACAAATTTTGGTGGACGTGTCTTTTTGTCATGTTATGGACTGCAAAATTCTAGTTACAACTGTATACGCTGTAGTTATTGTTAAAACTTCTATGATTAGAATTCAATGGTTTTGTAATTCAATATTTTTGGTAAATATCCATCTATCAAAACATTGAAGTGTTGCTTTTGGGAAACCAGTTTTCTTCTTCAGTTTGGAAGTTGATGTTTGGAAATAAAACTTGTTTTATTCTTGTTTAGCAATTACGTCTACCATCTTATTGTTCAGATTCTCTTGATTTGATTATTGCTTGCTGAAAAATTCCTATAGTTGTCTTTTTTTTTGGGTGCTGACGATTTTTAAAGTCTTGGAATTCCTTATTTGTATCCTAGAGTATTTCTAAAGCAGAGTATTTCTTATTGATTTTAGGCTTCAGAAGATGCTAGAAAACTTGTCGACGAGGAAAGAGCTTTTGCTCGTGTTGAAATTGATGCTGCTAGAGCAGCAGTGCAGAGAGTAGAAGAGGCCCTTCAGGAACAAGAGAGAATGTCTCGAGCTTCTGGGAAGCAGGTTTGTATTTTGTGTCTATTTTTGTTTTCTGCAGATGTTTTTTGTTCCTCACACATTTTCATTTTTCCATAATCTAGTATGCTATTTTGGTATTGTTTTGTGTGTGGGATCTTTGATATTCTTGATTTGAGAATAGAACTTAAAAGATTGCTGCATTCAAACTATTCTCCTCTTCTAGGCTGTTTCATCTTTAGGATTTTCTGCTGCTTCAGTTGTAACTGATTAATCCACCTTTTGTATCATTCATTTTGTATTCTGACAAGTATATTTGTGTGAGGACTGTAGGACTTGGAAGAGTTAATGAAGGAGGTTCGAGAGGCCAGACGAATTAAAATGCTGCATCAGCCGAGCAAGGTCTATGCCAGATTATGTCTCATGTTATTTTTGTTATCAATGAATTTGCCGGAATAGCCTCCAGAATTGTTTGGGTTCTTGAAATCATATTGATGGCATTGTTGTTTTTGCTGATAGTGATTACTATGTTCTGTTTTGTTACTTTTTATTTTTTTTTCAGTTACCGAAAGTTTATTTTCAGCAAGTGGATTTCATTTCATTTCTTTTTTCTTTTTTTTTTTTTGCCCTATCATTTTGGCCTTCAAATTCTGTATTGTCCGCCTCCAACCCACCCCCGCCCACGCACAAGCAAGAAGTGTTATAGAGAAAAATAATGAGCTTCAAGCCTTGAGAAAATATCCATAAGATGATGGATGCTTATTTCCAAACATGTATGGTATTCTATTATGTATTTTTTAGCAGAGTTTCCATATTTATTGGTAGCCACAACATTTACGTTTTCCTTGTTCAACAATTTCTCAAAATTATGTGCTAGCTCTTCCCTATTGTGAAGTTCATGTTTAAGACTTTGGCAAGTCTGGTTACTACATTTAGAACAATGAATTCTGTGCCTTGATTTTTCGTGGTGCTTTTAGCAGCTCTGATGGTAGTTTCATTTGAATCATTGACTTTAGAGCGGTCTTAGCAGGTGGTAGGCATTTTGCAGTTAGGCTAAGTTGTGTTATTCGGGTTTATGGGAAAAAAGGAAAGATAGATGTTTTCTTTTAAGTTATTTAGGCGTTGTTAGTTTTATCCTTGTGATGCCCCACTGCCAGGAATGATTAAGATTCAATCTTCTTTTCCTAAGAAGATAAAATGGTTATTCTCAGGCTTCCTATAATTATCTTATTTCTTTTGTTTGTTTCGTGCCGACGCATACTCTGTTTCACAGATATAATGATCACACAAATTTCTGTTTAAAGGGTCAAAACATTTAGATTAAAAAAATATTAATTATGTTGTTCTTTTGAATTCACAAAATGACATATATTTAATCCTCTCATGAAAGGAACTTAAATTTGCAGGTCATGGACATGGAACATGAGCTTCAAGCATTGAGAAAACAGCTTGCAGAGAAGTCTAAGCACTATCTTCGCATTCAGAAAGAGGTATGCCTATCTTTCCGCTAGAGCATTGGTGATAAATATAACGAAACAATGAGCATAAGTGGTGGAAATTGTGAGTGAAGATTGGCATCAAATATTTTGAAGGAAGAGTAAGTGTGTTGAATAGTCTTTAGGGGACTGACCAAATTATTAACCACAAAGTGACCTTAGATTCAATGGCCTTTAATGCTGACCCCCAAAACCTTTTATGTTTAGCCAGTTACTTTTCATCTCCCTAAGAATGGTGAACGGTGAAAATTGTAAACGATTTAATACCTTATGAGATATTACATATCTATGATTGAGTTTCCAGGATTTGCTTATCCAATGTACATAATACTACTTGAGAAGCATTGTGTTGTTAAATAGGAGTCAGATGAAAGTTTATGGTCTAACTTATTAGTTTTTCTTATTCGATGTATTTCGTTTAATTTTTCTCAACGTGGGTGCCATCTGGCAGTGGCTATGTTGTAAACTTTTCCATTTCTTTACTACTTTATGTCTATTCTTCTCATCCCTCCCTGACGGTCTTTGCAGCTGGCAATGAATAAGAAAGGCATGGAGAACAATCAGTTATTTGAATTAGATGGTGTTGAAGCTTTAGGTTCTTATTTGCAAATTCAACCATGTTCCGATAATGCTCCAGATCTTTCCGAGTGTTCAATACAATGGTATCGTGTATCATCTGAAGGTGGCAAAAAAGAGCTTATATCAGGTATTCTGTTGTACTCAATTCTTCAATTATCTGACATCTGAAAGGGAAAAATAAGTGCTTTGTTGATTGGATTGTTTAAAGTAAGTACATGTTTTACTTGTTTTGTTTTGTTTTGTTTTCTTATCTGATGAAATTAATAATGTCATGGATCTTGGAATTTCAACCACTTTTTTGTAATACAAATATTAAAAAATTTAAATCAAGGAGTTAACTAGCAAATTTTAAGTCCTTGCCTAGACGGACTAGCCCGCAAAAACAATTTTGTTTCTTTGTCCTCTTGTGCTAGAGTATGCAATCCGTTAAACTTTTTAGCTAATTACATGATTGTTTATTTTTTTTGAGACCTAGAGTACTCAATTAGGTCCTCCCACCTGGTTCTGTATTTAATTTCTTTGGTGCAGCCTTGAAGCAAAGTGGTTATGCATTTATGCTGTTTCATACCAAGTTTGCACTAGTGATCACCCCAAAAAAATAAGAATAAAAATAAAAATAAAAGCTAAAGAAAAAAGAACAAAATTCACACTGGTCCAAGTCCTATCCATGATCCTGTAAATTTCTCTCATTCAACTTTTCCTATCTCAGGAGCTACGAAATTAGTTTATGCCCCAGAGCCCTTTGATGTTGGACGAATCTTGCAAGTTGATATCATTGCAGAAGGCCAGACGATGACATTGAGAACCACTGGTCCAATCGATCCTGGTTTGATATCCATCTTCATTCTTCATTCTTCACTTCTTTAAGCTTAAATTTCTTAAATCTTTGTATGGTTTGAACATAATGCAAGCTATGCATGTGCTATGTTGAAACATGGAAAAAACACTCATTTGATTTTCATGAGCAGCTGCTGGTTTGGGTAGCTATGTGGAGGCACTTGTCCGGAAACATGACGTTGAGTTTAATGTATGTTATTAAACCTTGTTAGTCTTGGTATCATTATTTAGCTCCCTTTATCCCTGAAAGAGTTCAGATTTGAGTCTTTTTTTCTTTATGGTCATGCTGATGATACTATGCATGCGGTTGCATTTTTGGATATTTGCATATAACCTCTAGTCGTCATTTTCATTTACCACAGTTTGTTGTCTAGTTCACATATAGCAAAAGAAGGGATTACCATTACACAGTTGCGCTTAATTTTTATTTCTTTTGTAGGTGGTAATTACCCAGATGAACGGGGTTAATCAACAATCGGAATCTATTCATGCATTTCACATTGGGAAGATGAGGATAAAGCTTTGCAAAGCAAAGACAACAGTAGCCAAAGAATACTATTCCACTTCAATGCAGGTACTTTAAATTACGGAATTGGTTATCCCAGTCTTAATTCTCGAAAGTTCTTTCCTGTTGCTTGTTACTCAAAAAGCGTCTTGGATGTGTCCACTGTGCTCTGTGCGTTCATGTATTCATGTGCAAGCAATAAGTGTCAAACGTGAATTCATTTCTTCCTCAATATGCATCATCCTTCATGTTCCGCCTTCATTTATTTTGCCCCATTTCTTTTGATTAACCGTCCTTGACATCTTTTGAATGTGCTTTATTAGCTATGTGGAGTTAGAGGCGGTGGGAACGCCGCAGCTCAGGCCTTGTTTTGGCAAGCAAAGAAAGGACTTTCCTTCGTTCTAGCATTCGAATCAGAAAGAGAGCGAAATGCTGCTATCATGCTTGCAAGGCGGTTTGCTTTTGATTGTAATGTACGTACATCTCTGAACTTTATTGTTATTGCTCTACGATTGCAGTTTTGAGGATGAAAATATTGGCATAGGTGGAAATTTCAGACTCTATATTATTGGAAATACCGAAAGAAATATTGATTATTTTGCCAAATATCAGAAACAAAATTTCAGAAACTGCAGTAATTTGTTTTTAAAATGTTATATTTTGTTCTAATATGTTACGATAGGATAAACATTGAAAAAATGCATACATATTAGATAGAAATAAGAATATCAAAACGTCATATATGTGTGTGTATGTGTGTGTGTGTGTGTGTGTGTATACATATAATTGTCACGTGCTTGCTTGACAAATACATAATAATTTCTTCTGTAACATGTCAGATCATGTTAGCTGGGCCAGATGACAGAGCACCCTTGGGGACCTAATGGACCTCCATTTGATCTCACCATCACTAATGTAATTAGCCAAGCTGTTCATTGTATTATATGTTTGTAATAGTAGAGCCTGGCCTTGTGTAATCGTGACGGGCCTCTTACAGTTTTCCTTCTTAATTTTTTTTTTTTTTTTTTTTTTTAACATGAAGGCATTTTTTTGTTTGCCTTAGTTCGCACTTTCGTTTGGAGGATCGGCTTGTTTCTATACACGCTACTCTACGAAATATTATTGGAAGTGTATGATTGATTCGGTTAGGAAGTTGCTTCCAGAGTGTCGAGAGTTTGAGAATGTTAAAACGATTTACTATGTTGAAAATTGTGATGGTAACCTTTTTTGCCCTAAATTCCTGCAATTGTGTCGTGTATGGTTTTTGTAAATACGCCCTTAATTATTTAAAAACTAGTGAAATAAAAAAAAAAAAGTTTCATTACATTGCCACATGGAATAATAAAAATCTCTTTTATCTTGACCATAAATATTTTTTGCGGGAGGTTAATGTAAACTTTTATCTTGTTATGAAACTAAACGGTAATTTTTTGAATTTATTAAATAGGGTTAATTATATAATTGTCTTTTTTAGTTTTAATTATTTTTTAATTTGTTTTTGTTTTTTGAAATTGCGAAGGTATCCTTAAAAATATTGGCTGAATACGCCCTTAATTATTTAAAAACTAGTGAAGAAAAAAAAAATGTTTCATTACATTGCCACATGGAATGATAAAAATCTCATTTAAAACGACCTTAAACATTTTCTACGGGGTGTTAATGTAAACTTTTACCTTGTTACGGAACTAATGGTAATCCTTTGAGTTTATTAAATGGGGTTAATTATATAATTATACCTTTTTGTTTTAATTATTTTTAAATTTGTCTTCTATTTTTAGAAATTACGAAGGTATCTTTAAAATTTTAAAAACTTATTTCAATTTTATCCTCATGAATAACAAAATTAAAGGCAACAATATGATTATCCTTAAATATTTATGATAAATATTTTATATATTAAAAATATAAAAAAATCTTAAAACAAAACATCAAATTTAGCCAATGATTTTTTTATTTTATCTTTATATTTTTAAGTAAGAACAATATGCAAAGATAAACAATTTTTTAAGTCAAACATATATTTCATATATATATATATATTTTTTATGTATGTACGTATGTATAGTGTTTATTGAAGAAAAAATTCTTTTTCTGCTCGCACGTAATGTTGAAAAGCTTTAAACGAGAAAATGCAAAAACAGAGAATTTTTAGATTTTCTTAAACGAAGGAAAAACAAATCAATTGCAAGAAGAAAGAAGGTGGGCCTTTTGCTTTGCGGAGATGCTGTTTGTGAAATTGTCTCATTCAATTGGGATTATGAAATCTGTATGAATTCAATAAGGCAGATAGTCATAGGTCTTATATTTGGTTTTTGTGTCAGTCCTATTGTTACCGTGTTAATCAAGTCAATATCTTGGCTAGCTATTAAAAAATTGACTCTTCCACTTTCAAGAGCCAAAAAGGGTGTTCTTTTGATTTTGATAGACACTACCAGTCGTATACGAAACTGACAATTCCAATTTACATGGCTAATATGAGTCTGGACCGCCAAACCATATTCTTCAAGCTGTTTCCACCAAAAAGTTAATCAGAAAAATAGTAGAAGAGTGTATTTTTTTTTATTTTTAATGTGGAATTTTTCATGAACTGTGGTGGAGATCTTAGAGGAACACACCCCAATTGACATCTCTAAGTACATAAAATATGTGAGTGCCCCACAAGCTGGTGCTATAGCAACATTTTCTGGTACAACAAGAGACACATTTGAGGGCAAACAAGTGGTGGAGCTAAGGTTTGAGGCATTTGTGCCAATGGCCATCAAATGCATGAAATCCATATGTTCCATCTGCACGGTCATCCTGGAACCTCCACTCCGTGGACCCACCCGTCTTCGGCTGGTTCCAGTGGGCGAAACGAGCGTCTTTATTGCTGCGTCGTCGGTTTGGAAAGAGAACTCGGATTTCTTAGAGAGGAGGTTGGATTTTGGGGAAGGATGATGATGGTGGGAGGAGTTGCCAAAGAAGTTGAGAAGGATGATGATGATGATGATGCTGTGGTGCTAAGGCGGTGAAAGATGAAAGTGCTGCTGAGATTTAACTTTTTGTAATATATAACAACATTTTATTGTAATAATAAAACTTACTGATTTCTGATTTTTAACTTTTTCTTTGTGAGAAAAAGTTTAACTTTCAATTTTGATGTTATGTCGACGTTCAATTTTGATGTTTTATATAACAAACATTGGAATGTAAAACAATTCAATATAAAAAAATATAACAATACCAATATAGAAAATAATAATAAGAATACAATAACAATCATTCCAATTTGTTCTCTTACTACCTATAATAATCATGTCATGTCAAACACAATAAAAAAATACAGATCATTGGCAGCAAAATGATCTCTCCAGTAATAACCTACGTAACTCCTTTACCAGCTGCTAATTTAATTACACAAAACAAACTCCATGATTCAAAAGAATGAATAAAATGAAATATGCTCCTGGGGGGGTTAATTACACAAAACAAAACAAAACGAACTCCTTTAGCAGCTGGTAATTTTAATTACACAACGAACTCCATGATTCAAAGAATGAATAAAATGAAATAAGCTCCTGTGTGGGTTAATCAGTCTTCTAAAAGTGTCTTGGCTGGGGAATGAAGAGCAACAGCACCACATTTTGGACTTGAGAATTTCTTAAACACTGCCTTCAGCTTACTTTCTGCTGCAGCAGAGTGAAACCTCACCAACAGCTTAGCACAATCCCTGTTCAACACAGTAAAAAATAAACGAACAAATTGTCAATCCATAGTTTTTTTATTAATTCCAAACGGCACAAACCACTAAGAAACGCATAAGAAACTAAAATTAGAGGAAAGATTTACATCAATTTGTCTTCAGAATAGCCAGTGTGATGCTTGAGAGTTTCAGTCCAAAAGGGTTTCTTGTCAAGTGTACATCTTGCAGCATAGACTGCAGAGGCAGCAATGATTGAAGGACCGTACAGAGTCACAGCAGAGTATTGCATAAGACCAAGTTCAGCCAGGAAAAACACCATATTCTCCAACTGCATATCCAGAAATGAAAATCAAATAATTGAGTGAGAAATATAGGTTTGATCTGTTTCATGCTAAACCTTGAAGAAATTAATTATGTCGGACCTTTTTTTTTTTTTTTTACCTTCTCATCATTAGGAACTGAGGCTTTAGTGTATCTGACAAGGAATACATATGCTGTTGGAACTGTTAAGTACCAACCCAACT
>CAMOHE010043365.1:0-74726 GCA_946598075.1 Artocarpus hirsutus | reverse complement strand
AATCATCCTTGTTTAACAATTAAACAGACCCTATGATATATATTAATCTGTTCAAAACAGATTATCACTATTTAACATTTAAACAGTCCGCACCTTAATAAAACCGAAACCATATTTACAGTGTATCGTTTAATCATCTTAAAATAGAATACTAGATTCTTGTTAAATTATAAAATTAATCAAATTAACAACAATAGGTTACAAGAAACAGTATACGTATTATTCAAATTAACAAGGCAAAACGTTTAATCAAATAAAACCTTAAACAAACTAATCTAATTAATGTATAGATCGTATTCATGCATATCACATATACACAAAACCATATAAAATCAATTTAATCGAATTCACAAGTCGCTTTGATAACTGTTGGGTTTTGTTGGATTTTGTGATTCAAATACGCAGCAAAAAATTAAAAATTAATTCCCACAAAACCCTCGCAGGATCCATGCAATTTGATTAGATTGATAAGAAAGTCATAGAATCTTACCAGGATGACAAAAAGGCAAGATTCTCGAAGGGAGAGAGCGGGTTTACTCCGGTGACACCCTAGCTTGAGCTTTTAGTATTTGGGATTAGATTCAGATGTTGTTACTTAGAGCAACGCCCTCTGTAGGTATCCACATGAACAGACTCTCTCAAAAATAAATTGATGTGCTAGCACCCTCTCTTTCGCGTTAAATGACTCTCTCTAATTTTTTTTAGGGTTTTAATGTCTTTGGCCTTTTGAATAAAAGAACGCCTTTTCTCTTCTCAATGCAACTAGACACCCTAAAACAGATATATATATATATATTGACTTCGAGATAGAGTCAGATTTTAACTAGGGTATACTGTAATTCGAATATGATTCAGAGAATCTAGATAATGTTTGTAATTCGAATATGATTCAGATAATCTAGACAATGTCAGATTCAATGAACCTAGACATATCTAGTAAATCAAATCTGGACATTATCAGGTTCATCGAACCTAGACATAGTTACCCCGAAATTTGTTATTGGTCTGTTCTAAGTGTGCGACCCTGTAGGTTTACATAACGTTGGTAGTGGGTTTGAAATTCTGTTTCTGGCCCACAAATCATAAGTGGCCTCTAGCAAGACGTTATGATTACCCAAGTTATACGAATATCAATAATCTGACATAATCTAATCCACAATAAGTATTAAAGTCCTTTTGTCTTTAGATAATTTGATTGAACATAAGGCATGGTTTATGTCATCCTTATACTATTCAATCATATTATTTCTCGATCTTAAGTAGATTGATATTGATAACCCTTATCAATTCATTTCAGTATGGCCATACATTTTACTTCAGTTTAACTTATCGAGGGGCCCATAGATATCTTTCTCATGATAAATGAGGGACAAATTCCTTCTTAATCACTCACATTTCACACATGATTCACTTTACATCCAACGACAATCTATTCCATCATCCTGTTAAAGATAATATTAGATTGTGTCAAAATATAGAACTTGTCATGTAGGAAACCATGATGATTTCAGGTCAGAGGACTAGGATAATACTATTGTGATGAGAATCACTTATGAAAATTACCCATATAGTATTCTCATAGCGGGTCGATCCAATACATTATTTCTCAAATATGTATCTATGAGTTGACTTAGTATCTCATACGCATGATTAGTAAAACATAATCATCAGTCAAACTTCATACTAGTCTTCATTCATTATTATCCCAATAATAATGATCGACTATGGATAATTAAGAATATAATTCAATTTTCACCGAAGAATTTTACTATCAAGTCATATACTTGATGACCTTAGGCAGAATTAACTATTCATAAAATAATAATAATAATAATAATAATAATAATAATAATAATGAAAATGCCTCTTTATTAATAAAGTACAAATGTCATGAAGTCAATATGTGGTCATTACATAATTGGCCTAGGGCACATCACTAACAGAAGGATGGCGTGGTGGTTGGGTTGCTTTCCTCTTGTCGCAAGCTAAGTTTCAACGAAATCGCATAGATTTATTGTTGTGTTACATTCTCCTCAACCATATAGATCTGGATTTGCGTGTGCCACTGGTCATGTGAGTGTTGGTTGCCGATGGAGCTCCATGCTGGATACAACAGAGAGTGGTTGCCAATGTGTTTTCTTTTCTTTTTCTCTCTCTCTCGATAGTATTTACTAGCTACCAACGATGAAGATGGTGCTATTGATGTCTGACGACATTGCCTATAAACTGGAGATGAGCTAACAACAACGAAGAGATAGAGAGGAGAAAAAAGTATCCTAATAGGATATAAAACATATCTTGATAGGACATAAAATATCTCGATGGGGTTTGAAACATATCCTAGTAAGACACAAAGAATATTTCGATAGGAGATATAAAAATATCCCAGTTTAGAGGTTACAAGAAGGGATCAAATTAGGAGCGAAGGGAGGTGAGGAGGTATTAGGAGATCATGCAAAGTAAGGAAGAGAAATAAGATTTCCATACTATAATTTTATGGAAATTTATAGTTTTAATATCAAGTTTTTTAATATAGTTACTCTAGCAAACAAGGAGACTTCATGGCTCTCAAGGAATAAACAAAAGAGGTATCTCACCCTTCGATTTTTAGGTAATGATCTAACAGCCTTTATGCTAAAGATTTTCGTTGGTCTACATATGTACATAGTTGTAATTTTGTATTAAGGCTTTTAACTATTTGTAAGATATATTAAAAATTGATAAGTTAAATTGAAACAAAATTAGTATGGGATGATGAACATTCATGTTACTTGAACTTTGTTAAAAAAGTTTATATTTTGTTAAGAACATTCACAATAAACTCTAGTGCTATAAAACCAGCCACTAAAATGTTATATTACGGATTTGTTACACATAAAAAGCTTAGAGAGTAAGTTATATATGTCAAAACTACATATCTTAAGCTTTTTAACAAGCTATCTTGTATTCAAATTCGATAAGTATATGATCTAAAGTGAATTTTATAAGATTAGGTTCAAACCTACAAAAGGTTACTTAAGCATAGAAACCAGAGGCAAAAATGTCAGTATTTAGATAAGGGAGATCCATAATGCACTAAACTATTACAAATAATAATAATAATAATAAACAACAAGTGAAGTCAATATTAGGATCTTCGACAAGGAAAATAAGATTCAATTATGAAGGGAGATGAAAAAGAGATAAAGGACAAAAGAAGTAAATAATATATAGAATCTAAGAAAATAAATATGATGGACATGTTGCCAAAAAAGAATGCTCTCATATTTATTTCACTATTATTGTACTGATCTCTAAAAATGGAAAGGGGAGGGACATCAAATTCTACCATACCTTATTGGATCATCATGCCACACTAAATGTTGAAGATAATTCAATAAACAAAGGCCCTAATATTACAAACCTAACCCAAAGATTTTTCCACTCCATTTTCTTGTTTGGATGAGGACTTTTTCCAACCCTAGTATGTTCATCACTGAATAAGTCCAATACTTAATATCTATTATCATAATTTAAGTGGCTAATTATTATGTCGGAAACTCACTTAAGTTATAATGTCCTAGAACATCTTTGATGAAAGTTTTTTGCCTCTTATCCACAAACGTACTGGGTCAAGTTTTAGTATAGGATTGGTGAGTTAAAGTTTATCATCTCCCACGAGGATTGAATTCTAAAAACTAGCTAATTACCGCCACTACAATCACCAAGCTTTATTTAGACATTTGGAATTTAAAGGAAAATAAAACTAATGAATCTAATCAAAACAAAATAAATAATTTACAATATAGACAAGTGACAATGTCTTTAGGGACTTGATTTAGCTTAATTCTTCCTACCCTTTTCCTATTTTGCAATTATTAACTTCATTCCAACCAATTAATTATTCTAGGACCCTAAGTTTACCTCATTGCCTCTCCCGACCGTCAAATGAGGTTCTTTGCATAAATACCCAAATTGATATCCCTATCTAATTTGGTTAATTTCACATTTATTAAGCCCAACCCTAAATTTGATTATCAACGCATTGATGGCCTCTCAGCTTCACAAAAACCAAGACTCTTAAGTTGATTATCTACGTGTTCTTGGCCCTCTCGGGTCTCAACAACAACATAGACTATGCTTCCTAAATAATAGTAAATGAGTCAATCTCTCTCGAGTATTGAAAGTTACAAATTGCAACAACTAATTATTGACCAAATAAACTAGAAATATTCAGCATAGAGAAACACAAATGAAATTAAAATGGAAATTACATCAACAATCAATAAAATAATCTAAACATAATCCAAATCCAACTAAACCAAGCCCCAGAATAGGAAATTTAAGTAAACATAGATAAATCCATTGCTAATCTCGTCATGAAATCCACACAAGTAAATAAGTTCAACATACAATTACCAATACAAAATTTAATCAAGATTAGTGTAGAGAGAAAGGAAGAAGAAACTTTTTATGGAGATACACTTCAAGCCTTGTATCCTCAAAGAACCCACCAAAATCCTTCAAGAATCCTTAACTTTAAGCTTTCTCTCCTTGAAATTTTAGCTTTTTACTCATGGGTTTCTTTTTCCCAATTCTTCCACACCTTGCAAAATAGAGGCTTTAGGGTTTTTAAGAGGTTAAGGATCATTCAGCATTAAATTTGGGCCATTGGATTAAAAATTTAGGGCCAAGATTGCCCAAAATCATGAAATCAACATGGAACAACCCCAAAAGGAGCCCTAAGGATGCGTGGCCGTGTAGCTCCCCCCTTTCGCGTGTGTTTTGAGCTAGTGTGCAGTCGCGCGCTCCATTGGGCATTGCTATGTCTGATTGAGGCTGCCTATACCAAGGAAGCCTTCCAAGCTTAGTTTTTAATGTCTGAAATCTATAAATTCCTATTATTAAATTACTGCAAATTAACACCAAAAAATTAAAATATTGCAAATGGTTAAGGATTTACAAGATATTTAAGCTCAAGAAATGTTTGATTTGTAAGTAAAATACTCATTCATCAATCTCTTACTCTATAAAGAAGAACCACTTAATACCATATTCTTCAACTTATGCACCTTCCTCCTCCATGAACATCCGTATCTCTATAGCCAATATTTTGTCAAACATTTCATCCTTCAAACAATTAATTCTTTCATACAACCAAGCGTATCATACCCTATTAAAATCAAGTAATTTAGAGGTTACAAGTTTTGAAAGGATCAAACTTAAAGCTAAGCAAGATGAGGAGGCATTAAGGAGCTCTTACAAGATATGGAAGAGAAATAGGATTTTCATAATTTAAATTTATGGAAGTTTATGGTTTTAGTATTAAGTTTTTCAAATTTTTATTCCAGCTTACAAGGAGAATCCAAGGCTCTTAAAAAAAAAAAAATAAAGGAGGAATCTCACCTCTCAATTTTTAGGTAATGATCGAGCAGTCTTTATGCTAGAGATTTTGGTTGGTCTACATATGTACATTGACATAACTTTGTGTTGAGGCTTTTAAGTATTTGTAATGTATATTAAAAGTTGATAAGTTAAATTGAAAACAAATTAGTATGGGATAATGAACATTCATGTCACTAGAACTTGCTTAATAAACTTTATATTTTGTTAACAACATTCACAATAAACTCTAGTGTTATAAAACCAACCACTATAATGTTACATTACGGATTTATTACACATAAAAACTTAGAGAGTAAGTTATATATATATATATATATATATATATCTAAAACTACATGTCTTAAGCTTTTAACAAGCTATCATGTATTCAAATCCGATAAGGATATGATCTGTAGTGAATTTTCTGAGTTTAGATTCAAACCTGAAAAAAGTTACTTAAGCATTGAAACCAGAGGCAAAAACATCAATATTTGGACCTCAAGGATAAATATTTTTAGATAATAAATTATGGATATAAAAACTAGACATCTTGGGCTTTCCAAAGAGCTATCATAAACTTGGATATGATACTTGCTCAATTTACAGTGAATTTTTGAAATTAGGGTTCTAAAACAGGAAATTAGTATATGGACTTTAGAATAAACTACCTAAATGGTTAAGTTAGAAGTTGATATTTCAAAAACTGTTTTAGCGGTAGTTATTAGGATATGTAAGACATCATGCATTAAAATTTGAGAGGGTTTGGTAAAGAAGTGAATGCGGAATGCAATTTCAATTCTAGAAGGACTAAAATGCAAAAATTGTCGAAAACGGTCAAAATGTAAAGATAAGTAAAAGTCTAGGTTAGAGTCCTAATTTTGGGCTAAAATTTTTAGAGACAGTATAGAAGCCTAATTAAACCCTAGCTAGAGCATTTTAGAAAGTTCTCAAAAGTTCAGGGGCGTAAATGTAGAGATTATTAATTTAGGGGCAAAAGTGCAAAGTTTGGTGAAAATATGAGTTGTACCATAAATCTCTATAAAAGACCGAAAGTATTGTCTAAACACATGAAAAATGAAATTTAAGTACGAGACAAGATTTGAAGTGTCATATTTTAATTATAGGGGCAAAATAGTAATTTTAGTTTTTTAGGGGACAAGATTATAAAAGTGAATTTATGTGTTGAATGAATGGTTTTATTCCCTGGCCATAGTTGTATTTATGATATTTTAGGTTTCTACAAAGTTTGAAAATTAAATTATTAGTTGGATAAGTTTAAGAATCGACACTAGATGTAATAAAGTCATTTTTCTACATGAAGGGTAAATTAACAATTTCAATACCTCAGACGTAGAGGATGTAGACTTCATGGCCTCATTAGATTGGCTTGAGAGTTTTGTCTATTAGGAGTTGAGGAGATAGTATGTGGAGTGACAGGAGTATTAAGTCCACGGTGGCTGCCAAAGATTGCAACAGAGCTCGTGCTTGGCAATGGTGGAGTTGCGATGAAGATGACGATCTCCCTTAATGACTACGTCGTTGGTTGATCGACATTGAAGATCGAGATCCTATCTTCCTTGGTGCGATCTTCCATAGCAAAGACAATGGGTGAGCAAAGCGACTGTAGATCTGGTTTGGGACAACAGAGATTCGATGAAGCTGCATAGATCTCAACAAATCAGTGGTCTCCAGTGATGCTATGATCTCGACGACAACCTTCATTCTCCTTCGATCTTGACAATGCTGCATAGGTGAGTCAAATTATTGATGAGGTTCAGTCTTGTCTACGTGATGAAGGATAAGGTGGTGGTTAGGTTGCTCTCCTCTTGTCACAAGTTGAGTTTTGGTGAAGCTGCATAAATCTATTGTTGCGTTACATTCTCGTCAACCGTACATATCTAGATTCAAGCGCGCCACTTGTCACATGAGTGGAAATATGACTTTGTTGGTTGCCGACGGAGCTCCGTGCTAGAGAAGACAGAGAGAGATTGCCCATATGTTTTGTTTTCTCTCTCTCCCTCTTTTTTTTTTTTATTGTTTTGATGGTATTTACTAGCTACCAACGACGTAGCTGGTGTTATTGATGTCCAACCACATTGCCAATGAACTGGAGATGAGCCAACCCAACGGCAACGAAGAAGGGGAGGAGAAAAAAGTATCTCAGTAGGACATAAAACATATCTTGATATGACATAAAATATCTCGGTAGGACATGAAACGTATCCTGGTAGGACACGGAGAATATTCCAATAGGATATAAAAATATCCCAATGTGATACAAATATTTTGATAAGACATGAAACATGTTCTGCCAGAATTATAGCATAAACATTTTTCATATTTTGTGGCATAAATAAAAATTATTTTAAAAATGTCATTTATGAGACTAAAAAAAGAAAAGACTAAAAGGAAGTCTTGTTGGGGAGAAGAGTCAACCAACCCAAACATTAGTTCAATTAAAAAAAAGGGTGGTACTCAAGTACGAACCAATGAAAAATTGTAAATAAAGAAAAAGAAAGTAAATAATGGCCTTTTTATGCGTGAATAATGCTTATTATATAGATTCTCATAAAATTTAGTGGAAAACGTAATGATACTACTAATAGTGCATTCTTTCAGATCCTTACCCTAATCCTAAAAATAGCCAACAAAGACAAATCTTCATACTCTTTCATTTTGCATTACATCTTTCACACAAATCACAGTGAAAAGGGTCCACCATTTTGTACTTTTTCTGTTTTCTTTTCCTTCCATTCACTCCTTCAATCTACTGATCTAGTATTAGTTTTTATGATGCATCTCCATGCCATCACATTCAGGTAGCATCACTCTTATTGTTATTGGTGTATATATACCTACCAGTTTGAGTATGTGCCTGTGCCACGTACCTCTGTATATTACAACAAGGGTGTTTAGTCATCGCTAAAAAGTCACATTTCGTTCCTAAAAACCATGTTATCGTTACAAATTTGTCATTAGAAAGTCCTTAGCAATGACGCTATGTCATCGTTGAAATTGTTATCGCTAAAAATATTTTGCAGCATTATTGAAGAACAAACTTGTCGTGTTTTCAGTTTTCAAAATTTAAATTTGTTTAATAATTTATTTTTAATATTTTTTAAAAAGAATTTATCACTAATAATTAAGGAGTTAATTTGTAAGATTTGTTTTCCTCTTTTTGTTTAATTAATTATCTTGAAAGTTAAATTAATAATTGAATAGAAATTAATAAAATTTCATTAATTAGGTAGCAAAATACAAATAAAACATAAAATATAGTCAAATATCATTATATATAAAACATACATAAATATAGTATACAATGCCTAAGCTTCTAAATTTTGTGTGTCATCATCTTCTTCAACATCTGAAGGTGGAGACCTCGGGAGGTGGTGGGAGCAATGTGAAGTTAAGTTTACCATCAAGTCATGTAATTGCAACAGCCATATGTATGTTTATGTTGTACATCTGTGTGAGCCACTGCTGAACATTTGGAGGAAGTTGTGCGTGTATGCTGTTAGAAGACCCCTAAGACTGACCGACAAAAGAAGTAGAACGAATGTCCCGTGTACTAAGTGTTGAATCTATAATTTTATGTGCTCCTCTACGAGTGCTAAGCACTTGCTCCTGATCCCCTTCCTCATCCACATGAAGGGAGATAAGCTTCCAGTAGACTGCGAAAGTTAAGTTTGTCTCTTCTCAACTATCTAAGACTACAATTAAAATAATATGAAGGAATGAATTAGCAAAATATATAAAATATACATGTTTAAAAAAGTATTGAATAAGTGATAGAACAATGATTATGTATAAAGTCTTAGCAACATCGTTGGCCCATCCTCTACCTTGATAGAAATGCTAGTCGTGTCAATTATCAATGAGCGGCTGCGACGTTCTTATATCTAGATTTATCTACGTCATTGGAAATGTGTTGGTTGTTGTTGCTGTTGTTGTTATTATTTTGCAAACATTAAATCTTGAAACAAAAAAATAAAATGATTTACCTTCTTGTGCCTATGTTGGGCATAAGACGATTGCTCTTGATAGCTTGACCACTTGGAGTTTGCACAATTAGTCACATTTGTCTTTGATTAGCCTATATATTTTAAAAAAAATAAATGGCATATATTTCATTGTGTTAATATCGTTAAAAAGAGATTAACAAAAATAAAAGCTTAAATTTTTATGACATAAATCGATCACAACATACGTACCAATGCTCAAGGCATCTAACGTTGGGAGGGAACGTAACCCTAGCATGATTTAGGTTAGTTTCTCCTCCGTATTTTTTGAATTTTTCATGGAGATCATTCTTCCAATCCCATTATGCTTTTATGGCCTCACAAAATATGATGGCATTTGTCTCACCAATCATCAGATATATCAAACCATTCTTGTATGTTATTCAAACATTAATACTAAAATATTATAAAAAATTAAAGTTTGAGATATGAGGTAGATTATTAAGTTTGAGATATGAGGTAGATCATAATTAATAAATATTACTTATTATTTATTAATTATTTATGTATCAATCATAAAATTTTATCAAATTATTATATTACAATTAATGAATAATTATTATAATTAATGAATCTTACTTGTTATTTATGAATATTAAATCATTATTGTTATACTTTTAATTTTAGTTCTTGTTAGATATTAAATATTAAATATTTTATTTTGCTACTATTATGTTACTTGCTTTAAAACTTTTTAATTCTTTTTTTCTTTCTTATCTTAATCACTTTTAAATATTAAAAAAAATATGTTTAATATTATATTTTGTTACGTATTACTTAATGTCTATTATAATTTAGTATTCTTTTGTATTAATGAATTGGAATAATTGTTGAATCTTATTTTATTAAATATTATTAATTTTAATATTTTCAATTCTTAAGTACTTAATATTGAATTTAAAAAGCCAAATTTTTATCAATTTAATTATTTAATTTAAACATCCTAGCTTTTAATATAAACCATCTAATTAACCTAAACTTTAATAGCGATAACAAATCTCAATAATAACGTACTAACATATTAGTTAAAATCTTTGTAACTTAAAATCAACACAAATTATATATAAAAAATAAATACATATAACAAACTACCCAATCATCAGACTCCCAAACTCATCACAAATAACTTGTTCACATATTCACAAACTAATTATACCAATTCAATCAAATTACCCAATCTTCATCACAATTATCATCATCATTCATCGTCATCATAATCACAATCGTCATCACCATCATCGTCACAATCATCACAAATTAAAAGAAAAATAAACATCAATCCACACCAATTCAAATTACTTAATCTTTTTAACTTAAAATCAACAACACAAATTATTAAAAATAAATACAAATAAAAACTATCCAATCATGATATTCCCAAACTAATCACAAATAACCTATTCATATTTTCACAAACTAATCACAAACCAATTATACCAGTTCAATCAAATTACTCAATCATCATTGCAATTATAGTCGTTGTCGTCATCACAACAATCATCATCATCATCATCATCAACATCACCATTTTTCATTTTCAACAACATTTAAAAAAATAACTTACAAAAAACATAAACTTACTAAAAACCACCTCTAATACAGGATGATTAGTCTAAGAAAAGATCACCAGAGACAGCGGTGGCGGCAAATGGCAGCACAGCGGTGGAAGACTTCTGGGTTCTATGTGTGGGTAGGTAGATGAGTTTTTTAATTTTAAATTAGTAGAGGGGCTGGTTTTCAAAGTTTTGGGGTCAATTTGGGACCTTAATGAAGAGATTTGCGCGTTGGGAGCACGGTGGCAGTGGGAGGAATCGGAGAAGAAATGGAGAAGAAGAAGAGAAAAAGACATGGGGAAGAAGGGGTCACACGACACTGATTTATGATCAAGACTTTCAGCAACGACATAAAAGTCTAATAGTCATCACTATATACTAATAAGACAATGTTATTTCAATTAAAAGGAAACTGAAACCTTAAAGACCTTTAACAATTAAAGTCAAAAGTCATCGTTATAGATTAAAGTGACAATGCAGTTTCACAAAAAAAGAAATTGAAATCTTGAAAACTAAAAGTTCTTCCAAAATATCCACCCTGTTCCCATTTTGCCGCTTAAAATTGGCCATAAAATTCTTAAAAACTCCTATTGTCGTTAAAAGTTTTTGGGATTTACCATCATGCCGCTAGTTTTTCGTGGAAAAATATGACGCCACCACAAAATTTTGATGGCACCAAAAATTTCCAAACCAAAAGTCTGCCACATCATCAACCTTCTCAAGGTGTGCAAATTGAACCTTGAAATTTTTAATGATGGTATGTTGTCGCTAAGGCTTGACTAAATATCATCGCTAAAAATGTCATCACTAAGATAGAAAATTCTTGTTGGGGTATTTAGATAATATTTAGTGCAAAATTCTTACTTTTTGTAGAAAAAAAAAAAGAAAGGAAAAGAAAAGGAAAAGACATATATTGGTTTTAACTTGGTTGAAAAAGATAATAAAGAAACTTGAAAAACTTGGGGCTTAAAGAAAATAAATCACAGCGCCACACTATCGCATAAGCAGTTGAACAAAAAAAAAAAAAAAAGGCTTGTGGCGAATTGAAGCCAACATCGCCTTATATATAGGGTAGATATATGGTTGGGAATCGCACATGGAGCACTACCTTGCAGACCCATAATTTTTTTTTTCCCTCCTAAAACCAATCTTTCAGAATTTTGGGTGATTTAAAAATGCACTTTTAAAAAATTAATTTTCAAATATATTATATTTTTAGAAAACGTTAAATATAATTTTTATACAAAATGGTACAAATGTACAATTAATATCAAAATTTTTACGTTTTTTTTTTCACTTTTTATTTTTTATTTTTTATTTTTTATTTTTACAGAATTCTTACATGTAGGATAGAAAACGTCCCCCCTGCTGCCATCAAATTTTTTAAGCAGGTTACTGTATTACGTGGTTTTATCCATGACTACTACCATGCTTTCTTATTCATTAGTTAATCAAAATTAGTATTTTCTTAAAATATGAGTCTCTGTCATCGTCGGCGTATGTGTTGCTATATGCGCATGTTAATCCACCTTATTAACGATATTCACAAATTTCTTTAGAAATTAGTAATTTCATAACTTTAAAAATTTTTAAGAAGAAAGCATAGGGCATATCAAATTGTCCACTTCTACCAAAAAATAAAGTTTACCTTTGTGTTTGCTAAATAAATTCAGAATCATAAGTGTGAACTATATATGTTGTAAAACTCTCACATGTTAAAATATAAAGTAAAAATATGCTACAACGTGAAGCTCTTACTTGCTATAGTGTTTGAACTCATTTGTCAAACACTCTCATAAAATAACATAGGTACTAAATTTTGTAAAACATTCAAACAACATAGTTACTTAATTCAGCTATCAATTCAATAGTATTAACCCTAACTTGTTAAACTATTCCACGAGACCTTGATATACCTTTTCATTGATGTCGTGCGTCACCAGATTTAATTGTTAGGGTTCTTGTCAAAAACAAGATAGAATTATGTGGGATGTCAGACTAAGTAATCAAGTGTTTTGGGCAAGAAACAAAAGTCTAAAACTACAAGTTAGTTGATCATCAACATTTTTTTTTTCACACAAGATAAAAAATTGAAATCTACAAACAGATATTCGTTGAAAAAAATGACTTCAAGTTTACGAAGTTAGAGCGAGAATTAGGTTTTAGATTTCATTTTCCAAGAGCACAAAATCCACTATATTTAATTATTAATCGTGAATTCAAAAATCATATCCTGAATTTCTTACAACTGGTCTTAGGGTTTATGAGACCCAATTAAGCATAGAATTTACCCTTTATTTGATAAATTAGTTTAAACTAATGATTTTAACTAATGTAAAATCTCATATGCTATAATATAAAGCTTTCATATGTTACAGTTTTTGAACCATTTTTTTTTTTTTTTTTGTTTAAACCAGTTTGCCAAGCACCCTGTTAGTGTTGAAAGCCCTAATATATATAGTAAGCAAAAAATGAAAAGTAACCAAAGCTTATGAATAAGCTTGAGATAGCCAAGAAGAACGAAGTCAGGTTAGTTTAAGACAAGATAAACTTATCTCTATTCTTCTATCCCCGCTGGCCCCACCCTATCTTACTTTAAGGTTGCTCTCTTGTATAAAAAGCTTGATATATGTGTTTCATGAAAAATTACGACGAAAATGAATAGCTATTTTGATACATCTTAAACTTAGACTAATAAAACGTACACAAATAATATTTGCTTCAACACGGAAAGGAAAAAAGGGTGACCAATACATCAATAGTGATTTCTGTGGTGGTAGGTACCAAAAAAGTAACTTATCTGTAGTTATATATCTTTCGATCATTAGATTTGCAAAAAATAAAAATAAAAAGAAAAAAAAAGTGACTTTGATCATATCAAATGGTCGAAAACAGAAATCTGTTGGTGGAGAATTGCAACATAAAAGTTCCCTATGTCACTAGCTACTCAGGAATTCATGTTGAGTCATTACATAAAAATTAAAACTTCCCTATATATTTTCCCTCCAAGCGTGCTTCACATATTGCCTCCCATGGCACAACTTTAGGCATACTGAGCCCTTTAGCTTCAGCCATATCAATTTCCTCCTCACTAGGTCTTTCCCGGTCAAACATCTGAATCAACAAGCCTGAAGTCAAGCCCACAACACATTGAGCCAGGCCCATTTCGAGACAAGACCTTCTTCCACGCCCAAATGGCATTAGCTTGTAACTTTCACTCTCACTATTCTCAGACCTCTCAGACCTAAAACTCTCCACATCATCCCACAGCATGAGGTCTCTACGTATGGACCATGCATTAGCCAATAATATCGTGCCACGTGGCAGGTCATATCTTCCAATTGTGCAACCGTTGGATGAGTAGCGAGGTACAAGCATTGGAGCCGCTGGATATAGCCGAAGAGTTTTAGAGATGATGTTTTGGAGGTAATTTAGTTTGGAAAGGTCTGATTCCTCTATTAAGTTTTGGTGGCCAATTTGAGTATCCAATTCGTCTTTGATCTTTTTATGGCTGTTGGGATGGTTAAGAAGATTGGACATTACCCATTCTAGCGTCACAACTGAAGTATTCGTTCCGGCCAATAACAATATTTACATATAAATTAGGGTATTTACGAAATTCGTCAATCCGTGAAATCTGTCCAATCTAATCCAATCCGAAAGTTTTAGATTAGATTAGGAAGAGATTTGGATTAGGAATGGATTAAAAAATCTCAATCCGAAGGTTTTAGATTGGATTATGGATCAAGGAATTTATAATCCGTTCAATACGTTAATCCGAAACCCCATATATAAACATATATACATATATATATCTTATAATTTTGAATTACTTTGAAGTTTTAAGTATTGTTATGAATAAACCATTAGAAAGTTTGGTTTGGTGAAATAGCAGATTTTTGAAAATTTCTATTTAATCACTAAAAACACTAACTCATGATATTATAAACAATAAATTGAATATAATTTAATGAATCAGTTGAAGATCAAAAACATTAATTCTGACTGAGCAATTCTTCAAGAACGAATTTTTCCCGTCAAATTTTCAATGTTATTCTCTTCCTTTATATCTTTGTATGTGTGGACACAACTAGCAAATCACCGTCACAACTACACTCCTTCTGACCACTCAAGTGTTGAGGAACTAGGATTACTAAAGATGAGAAATCTAAGTTCTACTCTCTAATTTGCACTTTAGGCAGTCTAAAAGTAAATAAAGACCCCAGGTTTGTATTTATAGAATAATTAGGAGGAGTCAGAAGCCTGTTAGAATATAAGGAGAATTTTCCCTTCTCCTCCTTAGTAGCTGGCACCATCTTTAGTTAGGGATTCAAAATTTTTTAACCAATCACAATATGGATTCTATAATTGTTTGTTTCATCTAGGATAATTCCAATTTAAATTAGAATTTTATTATTTAAAATAATTATCTTATTTAAATAATTGTGAATAATAATCCATTATCCACAATTCAAATACAACTAGGATTTAAGTTAATTCTTCAAATGCCAAATTTTAATAATTAATTGTCCAAAAACACAATTACTAATTTAAATAATTATTTTTTTAGAATTAATTTTAGAAACCAAGCAAATTGGCGCCACACCTTGTAGGCCTGCGCCTACTAGCAGTCCAACTAAGACTGTGGCCCACGTGCCCCACCAGGCCCGACGACTTGACTCGATTATATTTTTGTTTTGCCCCTAGTAATCTATATTTGTCCGACTGTCACAAAAGAATTTGTGAGCTAGTGTTAGGACCCAATGGACATATATTATCTTTGATTAATTATCTATTTGATTATTGACTTCAATTTCATTCCACTATAGACCTGAAGCTACATTCTTCGTAATATACTGTATTATGAGACTCTTAAGATATAAGTCTTATCCATGACTTCTCATATTATGTGTATCCCAATAGGTTATCCATAATTGGATGAAGGACTTAGTTCTATTTTATCTTTCGATTACTTTATCTCAAAATTTCATTATTTTACTATTGAAAAATCCATCCCTTTGTAACACATACAAACAGAATATCATATGATTACTACATGTATCTAGATGACCAAAGCCTCGTTATATTTTCTAATATCCAAAAAATGCCTTTGAAATAATAACATTGGCTATTTGTTAGAGAGATATAGATTTTGTGTTTGTGGATTACACTCTCATTTAATATAGGCTACATCTCTAACATACTAACAATGGAGCCTTTGCTTATTGGAACTTCTACCTTTGGAATATAAAAAAATACAAGCTACAAACATGGAGTTATGAATCCATTTCAGGATTAATATGACACATATATGATTATCAAAGTGAATTGATTTAAGTGAAACATAATTATTATTAAATCAATTCAACTTTAGGTTTACTTTAGTGTGCGAGTACCACTAGGTCTACTATATCAATGTATCTACCATATAGTCAATCCGCTCTGATAGCCACAATAAACTGTCTCCCCAATTGGATGTAAATCCCTATTACAATCTTATCATATATAAAGTGTCTAGCTATATACATAGACTATGGACTATATAATTTAGATTATTAATTTCGTAATTGGTTCATCTTCATATAAACTCCATATATGCCTAATTCCAAGATTTAGTTCTAATAGTCATGGATCACATGTTCGCTAATATACATCATGATTATGAAAGTATTATAAGGACCATTATAATACATGAAATATTCATATTATTATTTATTTCACCAAAAAAATCATAGATACAATTAAAATATTTATTCATTGGGGCACTAATCATAACATGAACAATCTTTTAATTTGAGTTTTTTTAGGATGACTTGATTTTAAGCTTACATTATTTTCATTTTTATACTTTGCATTTTAAAGTTATCGAAAAACCAACCTTGTATTTTAAACTTCAACACATATACACCTTCACATTTAATTTCATGTTAAATTCTTATCTTTTTTCAGGTCAAAGTTTTGATTTTGACTATGCAAAATACTTGAATATCTGTCACATTTTTTATAGTTTAGCTTTTTTCTTAATTTTTAATGCATTTTTTAGTTTTTCTTTAAGGGTATTTAGGTCTTTTGTGATCAAAATGAATTTAAGATAAATTTAAATATGAAGGTGTATATGTGTTAAAGTTCAAAATACAAGGTATAGTTTTTCAATAACCTCAAAATGTAGAGTATAAAAATGAAAATATCCCTTTAAGTTTTATTGAAGCTAGTTTGTCTTAATCATTGGTTGTGACAAATTTAGCTTTATTAAGCTATTTTATATTATAGATTGTCTATTTTAATTTTTGATGTTAAAAATTTAGCTTTCAATATTCTTATTTTTATAGATCATAACTTAATCGGTTGATCCGTGAATCTAATATGAAGGTTTTGGATTGAATTTTGAATTGAGATTTTTTTAATTCAATGGTTTTGAATTAGATTATGGATTAAGATTTTCTCAATCTAAAGGTTTTGAATTGAATTGAGGATAGATTTTAAATCCGTAAAATTCAATATGTAAACACCTCTAATATAAATATTGATAGATTTTTGTGATCCAAAAGAGAAATCTAGAAAAAGTTGCGACAATACTTTGCCCACAAGTTAACCAAACGGTCTTATCAAATGTTCGGTTGGTCCATCATTTTTGGAATTTGGCATAGCGCCGAGCAGGAAAATTAAGTGCACGTTAATGTTAGTTAGAGTCTATTTAAAATTGGCTGGCTTGGTTTATTGTCCTCGCCAGTTTTTTCAAGTTCCGTCTAAGTTTTCTGCTTTTAATTTGTTGTGGAAATTAAGGAGATGAAACCCGCATGTATGTCTTTTGCATGATAGAGTGACACCAAATATTGACCACAAACACACCTTTTTTACTTTTACTTAACTAACAATATATAGAAGGCTCAATCGCCTTCTACGGTTAATGTTTCAACCAAAATGGTTTGTTTTGGTTCAAACCCTCTTTTCTTTGTATTTGTGATCTTTTTTTTTTTTTTACTTTGCATCTTAAAATTTTATTCTTTTCATTTTAGTCCCTTCCTTTCTTGGCTTTTGTCTTGAATTTTTTTATGTGCCTAATTGAGATACCTTTTCAACTGATATTTTTAATACTATTTTTTCAAACGAATTTCAATATTCCTCTCTTTTTAAATACTTATTTATAAGACTCTCAACTCTTAAGAGAATAAAAAATTAAGAAAAATAAATCATTCACATGTTTAAAAAAATTCAACGGACCAAATACACACGTACATAACACGTACTTTCGAACTTAGTAATAATAAAAGCAAAGAACAAGCCAGGATGCTCAGCAAGTAGTTTAGATACGCACTGATGTGCAACACCTCACATATCACAGGAATGCTGCTAGTCACAAAGGCTACAAAACGTTGGTAAAATTTCAAACTCTTCTGATTCCGTAACCAAAAGAATGAAAAAGCAAAATTACTTTTTATTTTGGCTTTTGATGAAAAGGTTTTTGTAGGAAAAAAATTATAGTAGGAACTATCCTTTTTAATTAACAACAAGAACTATTATTTTAGTTTTTAGTTTTTTTTTTTGAGGAATTATTCAATAATTGGGTGTACCACTTAACTTGCTTACGTGGTATACTCGTCCAGTAAATGCTTAACATTTAGATTGTTTATTAATATTATTTTATCTAATCACCTTTTTCTCTTATAATCATAATCACCATAAATACTCCACTTAACTCCCTTAAAAAAATGCTCCACAAAAATCTACTACATTAATTACTTAAAACAATATTAATATTCTTAATACTTTCTACACTTAAACAGTAGGAAACTCAAAAAAAAAAAAAAAAAAAAAAACCACTAGCTACTCGATTTAATTTATTTCGAAGTATTTGTGTGTGTGTGTGCGTCATATAATAGAGAAGGCAGATGAGATACTGAAGAATGGGCGCATATTAGAAAGACCAAAGTTTGATATTTTAATGAAAGTTTTTCAAATTTATATCTAATTATAATATTTTTTTGGATACATATCTGATTGTGATATTTGTTTTAAGAAGTTGAGAAGGGGTTTTTATTTTCGTGCGCTGTTAAGAAAAAACCCCGAAGAATTTGATTAGATTTCATATACATACATACGTGTATATACCTAAACACAATATGACATTTTCATATTATACTAAGTTATACTATTGCAAACTTATTGGTTATTACAGTGAAAATAAAATTTCGTTAATTGTTTTCGTATAACATAACAAAGTCAGTATTTCAAGGATAGAAAATAAATTTTTTATAATAAAGTCTTAAGAACATTAATAATGTTTGAAGCTAATGAAAATGGAAGATTTATGCGTAGTATTTATGATAATTATGACTACAATTAAAGCAAATAAATTAGGAGAGAGAAAGGTGATTAGATAAGTTAACGTGAAAAAGCACTCTAAATGTTTAGTATTTTTTGGGTGGGTATACTACATAAGCATATAATTTTTTTAACGATTTGATATATGATTAGGAGCAATTCTATATCGCAACTGCAACTTTTTAAAGTTCTAACAAATAAGATTGTTAAAAAATTGATCCTATCATTAAAACAACAATTTTTTTTTTGGGTACGTGGTGAAAACAAACAGCTCCCACCAGTAGGTTTTAAAAAGAATGGGATAGAAAATATAGTAGTTTTTTCTAAAAATGATTTAGAATGAAGCTTAATGAATAGATTTAAAGAGTTGACTGCGAATTTCTAACGGTATTATTTCCATCCGTACATCCTCACAACAGCATCGTGTATAGCTAACTCAGATTCAATTCTTCCGATTACATGGATAATATATATATATATATATATATATATATTGATTATAAATCGTATAGAATTCAAAATCAATTCTATTTACCAGTACGAAGACTTTGATAATCAGGCTGTGAGTCCTGCAAGGAAAGCAAATGATCAATCATGGTGTTCTTACTCTCTTCCCGACTTCGATGCTCGTCGATCAAACCATGCTGAAAAGCGTCTGTCCTCTTGGCCAGCTTCTTGATTCTCTTCTCGTAACCCTCCGGAAACCAGTTCAAAATTGGCAAGAAATCGGCCAGATTCCCCGCCGCACCACTCTCAAAAGCCTCTTCTATCATCTATCTCCTTAAACTTCCTCGCTTCGCCCTCGTCCGCCACGAGCTTTGAAATATATTTGAGAGTTTTGGTGAAACTATAGAAGCCTCCAGATGGAATTCCTAAGAGAGCTTAATAAAATTTTTGGTGTTATATTGTTCACAGTGCTAGTAAAAAAAATAATACAATGAATCTTTACTCAAGAAAACAGAGCTAAAATGAGTTCAATCTCGTTGGTGTTAAGAAATATAGCTTCGTTGGGGATGTTATCATAAGAAATATTGATGAAGGGTGAAGTATTAAGATATTAATAATTCATGCAGAGTCAACTGTAAAGATATTATAATACCTACATTTTGATCACTAGAGACTTTTGCATATACTACTACATTGAGAGAAGCATTGTAAAAATTAACTAAGATATTTCTTTGATGAGCTCTTTGTATGAATGAAATGCCTATAAATACATAAGTGCTATAAGGCAACAAATATATGAGAAAAGTAAGAAGTGGTGAGGAAGGAAGAAAGAAAGAAAGGAAGAGAGAGAGACTTTAATAAAGAAATCTTGATATTTTGTCTTTATATTATATCATTTGTGTCTTTAGTTTGTTTATTATAATTTCCTTATAGCATTATAACAATTGGATTATAGTAAAATCACAGAACATATGTATATAATTAAGAGAGGACAGTGTACCTCCGGTTTTAGTTTAAACTTCTGAGAACATATATACAATATTAAGAGATGACAGTTGATCTACGGTTTTAGTCTAAACTTCTAGACTGTGAGGATTATACTTTTCCATGTCCTCCTGTTGACATTATTCACACACTATTGATTACGTCTTCATTTTTACGCCGTAATGGGCTAACAGGCTTGCTATAATATCTAATCTTTACAAAATGATCTTTTCCTCTTTCTTTTTATTATTTTTCACACACATCTACATATGATATTTATGATACTTCATAATATTATTTTATCTCCCACGTGTCACGTATTTAAATTTATTCTTCTTCCTATATTATTATTCTTATTTGATTAGTTTTCTATTTTCCATTATTTCTGTATATGAATTCGTCCATTTTGTAATAATAAGTCTAATATCTCATTTTCAACCCATTCATCATGGATCATCAGGCATTCTACATTGTAATTTCTATAAGAATATTATTTCAAGTCATTAGGGGCGAAAGTTGGACGCCAGGGAGCAACAAGCTCACAAACTCCATCAACATCCTTTGGCTCTCATACACATTCATGTTGTATTCAGATGATCTTTGTATAAAATCTTTCACATGTGGATCAACAAGCGATGAAGATGTTCTATCTGACTAGGACTAGGGATGAATTAACGCCAGAATAAATCCTCTGTGAGAGTGTAGGGCCTGCTCCAATATTATGTCCTCTGTGTCTACTTAGGATATACTCCCAAAATTCCCTCCTCGTTAACTACAGGTGTGGCTGAAGAGGAAACAGATTGTGTCATCTGGGTTTGTCTCTCTTACTTCATCGCATTCTACACAAATAACAGTAAACACATGTTATAAATACATAGACTAATTTGAATAATAAAAGATAATATTGAAAATTAAAAATACTTATAAAGGTCTTCTTTGCTTCGAGGTTAACCCAAGTCTTCCTATGATGATGCATGTCTGTCCAGTTGTTTATGGCAAACATCGACTGCTGGGTTATCGTGTTAGCCTGTCCAGCGATTTGAATGTGTTAGAACATTATATTAAATTATCAAAGTTGACTTTTATAATTTATTGTAATTACAAAAATTACTAACTTTCTTGTCACAATGTTGAGCGAAGGATATCAAACCACGGAAACAATCACTTGTGGTTGCCATGATTATATTTATTTTTTGCTGACTTTTTCTGTTTATAATATTATTTAGTATTAGCAATATTAAAATTAATATATATAATAAATAACAAACTTAACAAATATACAATTACCTAAAATTTTTTAGACATGAACTTATCGCAACAACGACCCTAGTGTTCTTAATTCTTGAGGTTCCTGAGGGGTTTCACTCTGACATATGCCTTGTTTGTTGGTCCTTCAAGTGTTTTGAAATGTTCATGGAGGTCACTCTTCTAATCCTTGTAGCATTTAGATGCCTCCCTATCAACTACACTATGGAGGATACCGTCTAGTATTTGTAATCCACAACAGACTAATCTGGTAGCGCATTCAAAAACATGGTAAGTAATTTTATTATGTTCTATAAGAATGAAGTTAAATGAATGCAAGCAGGTGTTGATGAATCTGACTCTTATGTTGGACATTTACATCTCTCTAACTATCGTGGAATGACTCACATGTATCCCAAGTGTAAATACCTAGACACTTTCAAACAACTAGTTGAACCTACCAAATGCTTTCCAGGTATTGCCGGCCTCATAAAATTAGACCGAAATATTTCCATACTTCTCCACCTATATATGCGGTGATCTCATGACTCTTTGTCTTTCCTCAACTAAAACGGTGACGAGTGCGGCATTTGGTGCTGTAAACATCAATCAACATTTTAGATTAAAATTAGTTTACTATCATATATACTATTGATTTAATATTGATTGAATAAACGTGATAAATTTGCAATTGGTTGTAACATACCTGACTGACAGTGTGACCAAAGTTTATATGGGTTGGGTGGAGGCTGTGCTCTACCTAAAGAGCTAGCACATGTAGCAACTAGTCGAGACACGATCGTCTGTTGGCAAAAAAAGTTTAACATCATATTTAGTACTTATTACATGAATACTATAAACACATGTTTACTATGATATGAAAATGACATGTATATAAAAAACAAGGGCCGCAATACATAGTTTCTACTCTTTATCACTGCTAATGTCTTGAATGTTGCCACCATCATTAACGTCATCATCGCCTTCAAAGTTATCATCTTCCTCTTTAACGTACTCATCTAAATTTTATCTTCCTCTTCTTGCAAATTAGAGTTATCATCTTCTACGGGAGACTTGTCTTTGAAGATTGCATCAACAACTAATGTGACAACATTAGATACGATAGGGCGATTCCTCGTTAAGGTGTCAATCTCTGGTAGTTCTACTACTAATTCAACATTTGCAGACTCTGTGTCTTGAACTACAATTGTGTCATCCACTTTCGCTTGTAGAAGAATATCCTATATATGTCGATGTCCAAAGTATTCAACAACTTTCCAATTTGGATTGTTAAACAAATTATCTACATAAAATACTTGTTTTGCTTGAGATACAAGTATGAATGTTTCATACTCATACCACGAGTCCTTAACAAAGATATTTATTTTATTTTTGCATTGTTGAACTCTTTTCTTTTTAGGAATAGTGTCGAATCACTTACACTTGAAAAGGATAACATAATTGTAATTTATATAGATTAATTCATAAATCTCCTCTAAACTGTCCAAAAAGGGGACAATTAAGCATCGATTACTATGTATTGATCCTTAAACGGGTCTAAGGTCAATTCATGCACGCACGTGCAAAATAAAAACATAAGCATGCCCACGTACGTTGTTTTTATGACTATCTAGTCAATCATATATCAAACCACTATTAAAAATAAGGCACCATAATCTTATATCTAATTTTTTATTTAATTTAAATTTAAATTTATTTTTCATAGCAATTACTTGTTAATTAAAATAATAGATTATATTATTTTATTTTGGAGTTGTTAATTAATTCTAAAGAGAAATTTTATTTCTTTTCTTTTTTTAGTTTCTTTTCTATTTAAATAATATATTTATATTTGTTAATTAATTTTTAAAAAATTTTATTTCTTCAATTATCTCTAAGGAGTTCTTTTTTATTTGTAAACGTTACATTACTTATATAATTTTTCTTTTTCTCTATGTTTAATATTACTATTTTAATATTTTTTACTCAAATAATATCTATATTTTTATTCTAAATCATATAAAATACTTTAATTAATTAATTAAGTAATTCATAATTTTAATCCTCTTAAATCATATTACAGATTGTAATAAATTAAATTATTTTTTAAAATAATTTAAAGATTATAAGAACTAACTTAATTTAAATTTGACCAAGTTATAAACTAACAAAAAACAACAACTAACTTATAAACTAAAACAATTTAATCAACTAACAACATTACGATAATAAAAATTACAATTATAACTAAAACAATGTTACAATTCTAACTAAATTATAAAAATAATAAAAAATTTACCAACATGACAATTCCATATTTTTGCCATGAGAACAACAATCACAACAACTTAAAAAAAAAATCTAATTCAATTATAACCATCACAGCAATATCCAATTCAACATTTTTACTATCACAACAACAAAACACATAACCAATCTAATACCCAACAAAAAACATAAACCAATCCAAATATAACCACATTTTCACAAACTTATCAACATTTATACATAATCACATAACTTAATTCAAACCACATAAACTTTTATATAACCACAATCCATAATAAAACCATTAATAAAATTAAAATCTTAATCCAAAACCCACTAAAACTGGGGGTTGGAAAACTAGGAGTGGCAGCAATTGGTGAAGAACAACAGCAAAGAACGACGGCAGATGGTGGTAGCCGGAGGCAACAGCTAGCAAAAGTAGAGGAGGAAGCGTGGTATTTGGGATTTTTGGTGTTTTTGGGGGGATTTTTTGGAGTTCTTGGGAGATTGGAGTTTTAATATGAAATAGAAGAGAAAGTGGAATCAAAAGGGGATTTTGTGGGTTTTAGACTGGTATTCTATCGAAAAGAAGGAGAGAATCAGAGCGAGGGGCAAAGGGGACTTACGAAAAATAGAGAAGAAAGATTCTATATCCTAGTTTATACACAAAGCTTTTTCCGACGACAAATGTCATCATTTATGACAATAAAGTTGTTACAAATAATAGCCCAAAATGACATCATTTTACTTAATCTAAAAAAATTTGAGAAATTGAGAGGGGAAGTTTTGGAACCCCTTTTTGCAATGACTTTTTTCAATGTCATAGCAAATAATTTTTGAAAACCGTAAAATCTGCTACCAAAATTTTCACTAAAATGTTGAAAATTACTTGTCACAAATACCTATCAATAGAAGTACCTCTGACTCTGCAGAGCCAGTTGTGCTCCATCAACATTTACAATGACAAATATCGTCGCAAATACAAGCCAAATGGCGCGGAATTTACTCGTGCCAAAGTACCTTTGGCACCTCAATCATTGGCAACGACATGTTGTCTCAAACAATTAAGAATATTTTCTAATTTTTTGATGAAAACTTGCCATCGCTAATACATGACTATGTGCGACAATACGTCATTGCTATTTTTTTTGCAACGACTTTTTCTTTTGTCATCGCTAATGTTATTTGTGACAATAAATAGTCACGCATTAGTGACGACTTCTATTGTCATTGATATTATTGTCGCAAAAGACCCTATTTGTTGTAGTGTAGCTAAATCATAAACTAGTGTCAATTCATTTTATAGACAAGTGCCTACATCATTGCCTACATGTCATTTAACTGCATTTTAATACCATTCATAGTCCTCAGGGACCATTAGGCACATTGCCTATATGTTCCCTCACGAAGGACAAATTTTATGAATTCCTCTTGAACTATATCATTTTTGTCAAAATGCTCCCAAACTTTAGACGTCTATATTGTACCAACTAAACTATAATACTTCTCTATATTCACCACTTGAACTCTAGAACGTGTTTTTTTTTTACAAAATTATACGTATTACCCTCGTTAAAAGGATAAATTCATTAGTTTATTCAAAACCCGTAAAGAACCAACTAAATTATTGTGGTTCTCCACTTTCCTTCATCTTTTTTTCTCGCTTTTGAGTAGGTACTCTAAAAATATAATATACGAGAGTTTGATGCCCAACTAGTTCATTTAAAGTGAAAAGACATTCATATTATCTCTTATGTATCATATTATCTTAAATCAAACGAAAATTCAACGATTCTATCCAAAAACAATGTTTTCAAAGTTTGAGGGTGAATTTGGAGAAATATTATACTTCTAAAGGCATAATATATACATTTTATAGTTTGAGGGAAAAACAACCTCCTTCTATATGTGCTTTGCTAGTAAATTGTAATTGGTTAAGTTGTTTAAATAAGAAAAGAAGAATTTGAAGGATAAATAGATATTATTTATTTAATTACTATATTATCTTTTTTTTAGTATGTTGTACTGACCTATAAACCACAAAATAGTCTATTTAAAACTTTTTTAAAAGGTTGCAATATGATAGGCCCTGAAGGACCTCAATTCGGCCTTTACTGCCTCTCTATCCTCGAATCAAAGGCTTGAGGCTCCGTTCTACTCCCTCTTTTTTTTCTCTCTTTCCTACCAAACACACTTAAAAGTTACAAAAAGTCAAAAATATCCTCTAAGCCCAAATATTTGTAAAGATGGCTAGAAGTATGAGAAATTTTCATAAAAGTAACATTTTAAAATTTAATTTTTTCTATAGATGTTACAGATATTTGCACGTGGTTTTACTTAACTTATAGCATGGATAATAGTATAATATAAATGAATAATAGTATAATATAAATTTTTCTTTTAATGGGGCGTAAATAAACAACTTTTAAGAGGGAGGGATCACAAAGTAATTATCTCTAGAAGTAAATCACACAACCCAAAAACTGGAAGTGGTTTCCCTTGCCGCCCATGGTTTGTTTAATTAGTTTCAGGGCCTCTGAGTCACTCCAATAATTACATAGACAAATCAAATAAAGGACAGAGAGGGGAAAAAAAAACTAAACCGTGATTTCCAAAGGTCACCGAGTAAGATCCAAATTTCATCAAAACCATCTTTCTATCTATCAACCATGGTGGGGCAACGGACCGCGACCAAGCCAAGCCGAAGCGACGAGGTGTTGGATTCGGACCAGCAGCTGAAGATCACGAGCCAGATCAGAGCCCAGTTCGACTCCGTCGCACCAAAGCGACCTTCCAAGCCCAACCGAAGCGAACCTGATCTCTCTTTGTCGCCGAACCCGGTTGAGACCACAATCGATCAAACCATTCCCGAACTTGACAAGCTGAAATCTCTCCAAACTCATTCCCAAGTTTGCAACTTTTAACTTAATTTCCGTTTTTATGGGTAATTTCCTTTTGGGTTTGCTTTTAATTGTTTGTTTTGTGTTATAATTTTATATACAGGTTGTGTTTTCGGAAGGAGATGCAATTGTGACTGAGGAGTTTGTGGAGACCCAATATTACAGAGAATTGGATTCCATTGACAAACAACATCATGCGGTAAGATACAATTAAGGAAAAAAAAGGAAGAACAAAGTTTTTTTTTTCTCTTTTAATTTCAATATTTTCTTGTTTTGATTGAACAGACGGGAAGTGGGTTTATAAAGGTGGTGAGAGAAGGGGATGATCATGGTATAATTCAGTTGCGAGAAGGCCAATTAGGTGGGGCCCGGACTGTGCCTGTGGGTTTTAGAAGCAATCCTGCGACGAATGATTGGGTTCCCAAGAATGATGATGATCAGGTTTGGCTTTAGTTAGATCATTATACTTTTGGTAATTATTTTAATGTTAATAGTTAGGAACTTGTTCTGTGAATTTGGAAGAAAAATCTCAAGATGGTTTTTATTTTTTATTTTTTATGTTATGATCAGATTTTCATATCCTCAAAACCAAACCGGAGTGAGAGCTCTTAGTTCTGCAGTCGAGGAAAGTGGATTATGAATGTTGTACACTTGGACCGACTTTTTTTTTTTTTTCCTCCCTTTGTTTTCACCTATATGTATGCAACATGGCAAATTATTTATCTGCATTGTTCTAATACGGGTCGTCGTTAGGTAAAGAGTATTAAATAAGGTTGCGTTTGATGGAAGCGTGGAATTTCTAAATTGTTGCGTATAAAAAAAGTTGGATTTTGGAAACTTCCAGCACTTTTTTGCATTGTTCTTATCGGTTTGATCAACTGCTACCACGTGACACCGTAAAGAGCCGGACAAATTTTAAATTGCAAACCGTTTTGTAAATAGATTCGAATTAGAGATTTAATTTGAGTTGTGTAATTTAAATTAATGATTTAAATTATTATCCAAATTGACGTTTGGATGTACATTTAAGTTTTAATTTGAATATGAAACAAAATCAAAATTTGTTTTTAGAGAGGCAGTGAAAATATTTTTTTAATTTATTAATAAATTTAATAAAATCTTAATATTAATGATCTTGAAAAAAATACAATATGCATATTAATTTATTCTTCTGTTTACTATGAACATAATAAAAAAAAACATCTCAATTAGATATCAAAGGAAGAATCTATGATTTTTTTTCATAAATATAAAAGAGAATTTTAGCTTTTATTATAGCAATGATATTTAAGTATCAAAAGTTTAAGGGAAGTTAAACCTTTAGAAACTTGAATTGTTTAGGGGAAGTTAAACCTTTAGAAACTTGAATTTTTTATACTCATTTGATTTAAATTTTAGGGAAACAAACACATATTTATAAGATTTTTGACATTTGAATTTAAATTTGAGTCTAATGAATCTAAAAAATACATAAAAAAGTGTTAGAATAGTGATTTTAGTACCAACCGGAGAGAGAGAGAGAGAGAGAGGAGGGAGGGAGGGAGGGAGATGTTGAATGGTGAAAAAAGTTCATTGGAATAGTGGCATAGTGATAAAAGGAGAGGCTATTTGAGGAGGATTTCGATTGTATTAGGTCATAGATTTGAGCGCGGCCGAGTGTAAAAAGACGGTTTTGTCGTTTGGTCGCATAGACTATATTCTAATGCATACTTTTGAGGTTTATACTCTGTTAGATGATGAAGGTTCACCTTCCTTTCTCATTTTATTGATGGCGCATGTAATTTTATTGTGGTCTAATGTTATCGCAAGAGGGGGCCTTTATACATTTTATTAGGCCAGAGGTGTATACATTTTACTAGGCTAGAAGGGTAAGGATACCGCTAATTTTTTTTTAAATTTATAGAGAGGACATACAAACAACAAAACAGTATTAAACCAACGTTTCTGATTTCATCAGCCATAACTTGATTAAATTCCTGCTGTTCACGACTTTGAGAGAACTTCTAGTACCATAATTCAATGCAGCTAATAGAAGGAAATTTCAAGTCTAATCTTAGCCAATAACCATTATTTGACTTTGTCATTTACAGATATTTCTTGATCTAGGTGATATACCCTGTTGTAATTTGTGTTATAAGTTATTTACATAAACAATTGTGATATTTATTACATAAACAGTGTTCTATGAAAAATGACGACATAAAATAAATAAAACAGATGCAAATAAATATAGCTGTTTTGAATACATCTTATACCTAGACGGTTAAAAAACACAAATAATATTTGCTTAGACACAAAAAAAAAAAAATTACGAGACATAACCAAATTATTGTTGTGAAATTAAAATTTAACACAAACCTTAAAATATCGTAAAAATTTTCCTAATTACATGCTAATTAGTTTAATGATATCACATTTTGTATTACATAATTACATAGTAAATTATTTTAACAATGTCATTTTAGGTCGTATGTAGAATATTTTAAAACCGGAGTAATTCAACAAACATAATTGAGTCATTATGAAACACCCCCCTAAAAAAAAGGAGGACAACTTCTCAGGAATTCAGGAACTCATGTTGTGTTCTATAATATATAATTTTTCCTCTAATTGTCTAGAATGGTTAAAATGGGGCGTGCCTTACCATGGCCTCCAATGGCAGTGATTTTGGCATAGTCGGCCATATCAACTTCCTACTCACCAATCCTCTCCCACTCAAAGTACTTAATCAAGCATACGACACGTTGGGCTAGGCCTATTTCGGGGAGAAGACCTTCTCCCAATTACAGATGGCATTAGCTTGTAACTCTCACTCTCACCAGTCTGAAACCTCTGGGTTCTATAACTCTCCGTGCCATTCTAAAACATATAGGGCCATTCTAAACATATATGGATCGTTTGGTTGTGTTTTTATTTTAGTTTTTGTTTTTAAAAAAATTTAAAAATGAAAATGTTTTAAGAAATGATTCAATACTGTTTTTAAAATAATATGTGGTTATATATGATGACATGTTTTTTTTTAAAATATTTTTTAATAAAAAAATATTGATAATATAGAAATTCCTTTAATCCTCTTCCTCTGCTCAGCCCCCACCCTCCAATGCCCAAACCCACTACTGGCGACCACCGATGGCCTTTGAAGCCCAACATAGCCCAGGCCCACCCCACCTCGACTAGCCCCTCCCTCGACAACCCTCGACGACCTAGCCTTACTCAGACTAGAAGAGCCCACTCCGATGAACACAGCCCCATCCTCGTGGAGATCAACACCCACTCGCATCAATGACCCTCTCACGGAGATCGACAGTCCTCCGCAATTTAGATCACGCCTCCACCTTGATCCCATGATGGCGAGGGACTTCAACGGAATCTAGGAGAATGTTGGCGTAGCTGGGTTTGGGCGACAAACGTCGATGGTGACTGGAACAAACGTCGCGTGGATGACGACGGAATTCGACGAGGGGTAGGGTCTGGTGTAGCTGGGTTTCCTTAAGATGGCGATCTTGGGGGGTGGAAGGAAAGGAAGCTTTTTTTTTTTTCAAAGTCTAGTGTAAAAGTGGGGTTTTTTTTTTTTTTTTTTTTTAATGTTTTCATTTTTAGTTTTTCACAATTGTTAGCCAAACATTGTTTTGAAAATGTTTTAATTTTTGTGTTTTTTAAAATGACAAAAAATTTTAAAAACACAACTAAATGGGCCATAATCTCTATGTCTGGACAATGCATTAACTAGTAATATTAATATTGTGTCGCGCGGCACGTCATATCCGTCGATGGTGCAATCTTCAGATGAATAATGGGGTAAAAGCATTAGAACCGATGGATATAGCAAAGAGTGCAAGATGACATTTTGGAGATAATTTAGAATAAAAGGTCAGACTCCTCCATTAAATGTTGTTGACCAATTTGAGCATCCTATTCTTCTTTGGCCTTTTTAAGGATGTAGGGATGGTTAAGGCGTCGTAACTAATAAATCCATTGCCGCTGGTAACATCTTCATATAATTGATATATTTTTGTAATTCAAAAAGAAATTTAGAAACATTTAGAAACAAAGAATAGAAGTCTACATAAAAAATTGCCGGGGATGGTTCTTCAAAAATTCTCCATAAAGTAATCGATCCTTGTAATCTTCTATATAAGGCAATAATTTGTAAGGGTATTAAATTAAGCTCCACAACTTAAAGGATGATAAAGAAAGGATGGTTGGTGGGGACGATGTCATTCTTGATGGAGCATATACCTCGACATTGGCCAAAGAGATGACAATGACGGAGCGGCAGTCAAGCCAGAGGAAGAAAACAGCGCCATACTTTTAGGAGAGGCGGTGCAAGGTCCAGTGAAGTGGGCATTTTAGGAGGGGGAGGTGATCAATGACTGGAACAGCCAGTGGGCTTGGTGGTAGGTTCTTGTGTCCTTTTTTATTTGGAGGAAGAGCTTGAGAGATGAGTGAAGGATTACGTGGGAAAGGGATGTGTATAATATTAATATGTGGTCTTTCATCTAGAATGTGGTTAATATGTGATGAATTAAACTAATCGGATATGTGTGTATATATAGTGAGCATTTTTGTGGTTGATTTTTTTTCAATGTTGTACCTTGTGTTTGATGTGAAGAATAAATGTGTTTAATATTTATTTTTATGAGGTCAAGATATATAGGCTTAAACGATTATAAGAATTACAAAACAAAAAAAAAGAGAAAAAATTACACAATATGTTATCTTTTTAACCAATCTAATTATTTATGCCACAAATTGTAAATTTAGAAAATTTTATTCACAAATTTTGATATGCCATAAATTTTTTGATCTTCTTTAAAAAAAAAAAAAACTCATTTATTTCTCCTCCTCTCTGACATTTGGTTTCCTTCTCCCCCCTTTCTCTCTACTGACTATCGGAGATTGCGATGGAGCTCATGCTTGGCAATGGTGGAGCTGCAATGAAGACTGCGATCTCCCTCAACGACAACGTTTTTGGTCAATCAGCTCTGGAGATCGAGATCTTGTCTTCCACGGTGTGATCTTCCATGGTGATGGCAATGGGCGAGCGAAGCGACACTGGATCTAGTTTGGGATGACATAGATTCGGTGAAGCTGCATTGATCTCAGCCGATCAGTGGCCTCCAGCGACGTTGCAATCTTGGCGACGACCTTCGTTCTCCTTCGGTCTCGACAACTCTATGACAAGCGAGTCAAATTGTTGACGAGGTATGGTCTCCTCTATCCGACGAAGGACAGCGCAATGGTTGGGTTGCTCTCACATCGTCGTCATCATCAGAAGCTAAGCTCGCATTTCGTCATTATTGCATTCCCGTTGGTTGCACATATTTGGATTCACAGTGCCATTGGCACCATTGGCTGTGCGTGTGGGGATCTAACTTCGTCGGTTGCCGACGGAGTTTCACAGTAGTTGTACTGTTATATATTTTTCTAGAATTTTATTTTAGTTTAATTAGTTTTCAGTTATTTAGACTTCTTTTTATTTTAATTTTGGTTTATTTTGTCAAAAATCTTTTGTTAGAAAAATTATAGTAATTTTCTTTTGAAGATATGAGGAGAAATGGAGCTCCAAGGAACCTAGTTGGGGCCAAACGAGCGGCCCAAGAAAGGTGGATCAGCGACACTACAACCTATGAAACATCCAATACTTTGGTCGGGGAGGAGAACGCTACGACGCCAAAAAATTTGGCCCCGACGTTGGAGCTTGATACGAGTTGTGTGCCATGGTGCCAAAAAATTGGCCGTGGTGCTGGTTCGAGTTTCCCAAAAATAAAAAAGCTACAAATTTCCATGGTACTAGTTCTAGTTTCCTAAAAATAAAAAAAGCTGCAAATTTTCTCTAAGTAACCCAATTTTGAAAACCCATAAACAGCTCATCGTAATGTTGTTTTAAGGAAGCCTTTTGGGCACTCTTTAAAATTGGAGATTGATCGAGACCCAAGAGCTACTGTGTTCAAGATTTCTTCATTCTTGTCTTTATTTGTTTTGAATTACTTTGTAATTGAATATGGATGATATGCAAATGATGATAATGTTTTCAATTATGAACTAATTTTCTCTTGGTAGCTAAGAAAATGAATTTTTGATATCTAATTTATTTTCTTCCAAAAAAATTAATTTCCTCTAAAAGCTTTTTATACATGGTTGTTGTAAATTTTAATTTTCTTAATGAGTTTGAATATCTGATTAATATTTGAATTGTTTAGATGATCTAAATTGAAACCCAAGAACGATATATTAAGAATAGCTTTTTTGTAGTCATAATGTGCATCCGACGTCGAGTGATAGTAGTGTGACTTTTGCGTGGACAATTTAAAGAACTAGAAATCACAATAAGAATTTAGGATGGTGAAGTTTACACAGAGGGATAATGAGTTTACATCCTAAAGATGTTTTTTATATCATCCTAAAAAAGAACATTAAACAAATAAGGGTTTTTCGTTCTAGAGCACGAATGGTTAGCAATATTAATTTATAGTTGGATTCAAACTAAATTTGTCTTGATAAACGTGGATGCTCTAGTATTCATATATTATTGAATTTTTCTTAATTTATATTTTATTTACACCTACACCACACCGCTCACGCCATGTCACTAACTCCATATCTATCGCCGGAGATCTGTGAATGAACAGAGATGTTGTAGAGGAGGAGGAGGTCGTCGTTGCTGAAGTCTCGGTCGCCTAGAGCAGCCCATCGCTGGAATCGCATGGAGGAGCTCGTGGTCACCCGCCATCGTCGTTGCACATCGCGGAGAGAGAGAGACGACTCACCCATTGTAATTGAGATTCGAAGGTGGTGACTCATCTGTCGTGATTGTTGTTAGAGTGGAATTCATGGCTCTGTTAAACTAGTTGATTTAGAATCCATTGATCATTGCAGATTTGATTAACAAAGGTTACTTTTGGAATATTACAAAAATATGTGTAAAGCACCGACCATTTGGCTGTTTTTAAAAACGATGGCCTCTGGTTTAATTGGGTGGCTGTTTGCGCAATTTTCCTTAAAATAATTACTATATGATTATATAATAATTAAAAACATTTTTTTAAATATTTCAAAATATTGTGTTTATTTACAACTTTATAACAATAATTAAGTCATGTATTGTAATTATATTCTTGGTCAAAGAAGAGAAGGAACATGCTCGAATATGAGCCCATGAAAATTGTCAACAGAGAAAAAGAAAGAATGTAACGGCCATTCTATGTATAAATAATGCTTTTTAGATAGTTTCTCATAATATTTAGTGCACAAAGAATGATACTAATAGTGCATTCTTTCATATCTCAGCCTAATCTTAAAAATATCCAATAAAGAAAAATCTTCGCCCTCTGCCATTTTGTGTACATCTTTCACACGAATCACAGTTGAAAGACTTCATGGTTTTTCTCCTTTTGCCGTTTTCTTTTCCCTCCATTTCACTCATATTTTGAGTTCAAATTCATTTGTCAAATACCTACTATAAATTTTGTGAAACATTTAACAAGCTAGTTACTTAATGCAGCTTTCAATTCAATCGTATTAACATTAACTTCCTAAGAGAGTGTTTGGAAGGGTGATGGGAGCCGTTAGTGGGAACCACTTTTACTGTAGCATGTTAAAGCTTTACACTATAGTAATTTTTTTTTAGTTACTGTAGCATGTGAGAGCTTTATATTGTTCATAACTGAGTTTATGTTGGGAATCGCTACTCAGTCAAACACTATGTAAATTGTTCCACGAAACCTTACTAGATATACCTTTTTATATATTGATGTCGTACATTACCAGATTTAATTATTAAAGTTTTTGTTAACAAAAACAACATAGAATTCTGTGGAATATTGGATTAAGTAATCACAAGTGTTTTTGGCAAGAAACACATGTCTAAAACTACAAGTAAACTGATCATTAACATTCTTATCACGTAATAAGAATTAATATAAATCTAAGAAGAGATATTCGTTGAAAATAAATTACTTCAAAGTTTACGAAGTTATAGGGGCAATTAGATTTTAGATTTCTTTTTCCATGAGCACAAAATCCACTATAATTTAATTATTTATCATAAATTCAAAAACCATAACTTGAATTTCTTACAATTGGTAATATGGTTGTGAGATCCAATTAAGCGTAGAATTTGTTCTCTATTTGACAAACCGGTTTAAACCAATTTCTTTAAATCAATGTAAAATTTTATATAATACAATATAAAAATCTCACATGGTATAATTTTTAAACCATTTTTTTAAGTTCAAATCGGTTTGTTAACACTCTGTTAGTGTTGGAAGCCCTAACACATAGCAAGAAGTGAAAAATAACCCCAAGCTTATGAATAAGCCTGGGATAGACAAGAAAAACGAAGGTTAGTGTAAGACAAGACAAATTGATCTCTATTCTCCTCACTGTGCTGGCCCCCACCTTGCCCCCACCTTACCTTGCTTTGGGGATGATCGCTTCTATAAATAGCTTGATATATTTGTTTGATGAAAAGTGACGATGAAAATAACATATGCAAGAATCAAAATAGCTATATCTTGACACATCTTATTCCTAGACGATTAGAAAACACAAAAAGAAAAAAAAAAAAACAAATATTTTAATAGGGATTTCTATAGTAATGGGTATCGAAAAAGTAAGCTTCTAATAGATATCTGTCTTTCGATCGTCACATTTGCAAAACAAAAAAAAAGAAAAAAATTGGATTTTCTTCAAATGTAATGGTATAAAACAGAAATCTATTAGCAGAGATTTACACCATAGAAGTACCTTATTTCACTGCCTATTCAGGAATTCATGTTGTGTTCTTACATAAAATTGCAAGTCATATATATATATATATATATATATATTTTCCCTTCAATTGTGATGAACGCTTTCAGAGAGAAGATCACTCAACATGGGGCGTGCTTTACACATTGCCTCCAATGGCACAGCTTTAGGCATAGTGAGCCCTTTACCCTCAACCATATCAATTTCCTCCTCACTAATCCTCTCCCAGTCAAAGCACTGAATCAATGAGCCCAAAGTCAAGCCTATAACTCTTTGAGCCAGACCTATTCCGGGACAAGACCTCCTCCCCAGCCCAAATGGCATTAGCTTGTAACTCTCGCTCTCACCATTCGCAAACCTCTCGGGCCTAAAACTCTCCGCATCATCCCACAACTTGGGGTCTCTATGTATGGACCAGGCATTAACGAATAATATCGACCCACGTGGCACGTCGTATCCGGCTATTGTGCAACCGTCGGACGAGTAGTGAGGTACAAGCAATGGACCCGCTGGATATAGCCGAAGAGTCTCAGAGATGATGTTTTGGAGGTAATTTAGTTTGGAAAGGTCTGATTCCTCTATCAGGTGTTGTTGACCAATTTGAGCATCCAGTTCGTCTTTGGCCTTTTTAAGGATGTTGGGATGGTTAAGAAGATTGGACATTGCCCATTCTAGCGTCACAGCTAACGTATCTGTTGCGGCCAATAACAATATCTGCATATAAATATTGATAACAAAGTTTAATAGTCGATCAGAGAAAGTCGTCGAGAATACTTTGTCCACATGTCAACCAAACGGTCCTATTAGATGTTCGGTTGGTCCAGCATTTTTGGAATTTGGCATAGTGCCCACCACGAAAATTCATACATGTAAATGCTAGTCAGAGTATAGTCAATATTGGCTGACTTGGTCTGTTGTCCTTGCTGGTTTTCTTAAGTTCCCTCCAAGTTTTCTGCTTTTAATTTGTTGTCCAAATTAGGAATATGAAAACCGGATGTATATCTTCTGCATGATGTAGCGACACCAAATATGGACCACAAACACACCTTTTTTTCAATTATTAATAATGATAACAAAAACACAAGCTATCGATGAAAACTTTTTTGTTGGGAAAAAAATTATGGTAGAAACTGTCTTTTTACTTAGTGACAAGAACTTTTGCTTTAAAAAACACTTGGTTTTTTTTTTTAATGACTAGATTTGTACTTGGGAGCAATTTTATATCATAATTATAAATTTTTAAAATTGACACCAATAAATTAGATAGTTGAAACATTAATTTTATCATTAAAACAACAGTTTTTGTTGTCGGTGGTAGTGTCTCCAACAACTTTTTTTTAAAAAAAAAAATGAAACGAAAAGATAGTAGGTTTTCTAAAAATGATTTAGAATGAAGGTTAGTGGATACATTTAAAGAGTTGGCCGTAAGTTTCTAACATTATTTCAATCCACATATCCTCACAACAACGTCGTGTATAGCCAACTCAGGTTCAATACTTCCGATTAAAGATATATAGAAAAAAAAATACTTATTATAAATCACGGAGAATTCAAAATCAATTCCACTTACCTGTACGAAGCCCTTGATAATCTGGTCACTGTAATACTCAGGCTGCGACTCCTGCAAGGAAAGCAGATGATCAATCATGGTGTTCTTACTCTCTTTCCGATTCCGATGCTCATCGATCAAGCTCTGCAGAAAAGCGTCCGTCCTCTTGGCAAGCCTCTTGATTCTCTTCTCGAAACCTTCAGGAAACCAATTCAAAATTGGCAAGAAATTCGCGGGATTCCCCGCCGCGGCGTTCTCGAAAATCTCCTTCGTCAACACCTTAAACTTCCTCCCCTCGTCCTCGTCAGCCACGTCATCGCCGTGGTACCTCTTACCGGCGACCATCCTCATTATGACGTTCAGCGTCAAGTCGTGAAACATCGACTTCAGCTCGACCTTCCCGGAATCTCGGAGCGAGTTCCGAGATATTCGGAGGAGCAGGCGCCTCACCTCGTCCCTTCGGGTCGCGAGGAAGTTGTTCAGCCGTGCTGAGGAGAAGATCTCCAGGGTGCCGATGCGACGGAGGTTGCGCCAGTGGTCGCCGTAGGGGGAGGTGACGATTGTGGTGTTGTTGTAGCCGATGTGCTTGCCCATGATGAGGGGAGGGCGGTTGGCGAGGACGACGTCGTTCTTCGTGAAGCATTCCTCGACCGCGGAGGGCGAGGAGACGACGACGACATAGCGGTTGCCGAACCATAGAGAGAAAACAGGGCCGTATTTTTGGGAGAGGCGTTGGAAGGTGCGGTGGAGCGGGGGTTTCAGGAGGTGGAGGTGACCAATGACCGGAACAGCCAGTGGGCTTGGTGGAATGTTCTTCTGTCCCTTCTTGCTTTGGAAAAAGAGCTTGAGAGCTATTAGGAGGATGATAAGAGAGAGAGAAGTGTATAATGTGGGATCTTCCATCTTGTGAGTGGTGATACGTGGAATTTAACTGATTTGATATGATATATATTGAAAGAAACAGTGGGCCTATAGACCGGGCAACAAGATTGGACAATGAGCAGTAACATTCGTTGCAAAGGCTTACACAGTCAGCAACTCCCTTGAAACAGTAGCTGAGACATGCACAGATTCCTTCTTTACTCTAACCGTTTGAAAATTCTCACATCTTCCGTCATTTTTCTTTTTCTTTTGCTAGCATTCTCTCTCTTTCAAAACTTCATCTTCCCTCTTCCAACAACCAACTTTTGTGTCTTTCTTTTTCTCCCTCTCTGTCTCTTAAAAACTTAACTCGACACGGCGCAGCTTACATACAAAATGCCCAAATAACTTGGTTGACCACGTTGCTGGTGTCGCAATAAACTCATCTTTTTTTCTTCCCCTTACCCACACACGCAAATGACCGACCACTTCCCTCTGCAAAAACTGTTTTTATTTTCTCAAAGAAAAACCTTTTTCAGCGCGAGCACGCTACAGCCCGAGCTCCTCACAGGGTTGACGTACCGTATGTAGATACACTGTATCTGTATATATTGGGATTTTTGTGGATAGTTTTGAGGTTGATAATTTCCACCGTGTAATTTGTTTTTATGGTGAACCTCCTTGGCTAATGTTTTAAGAGTTTTTAGAAATGTTTTTCTACATTTGTTGAGATAAAAATTTTAAAACTACTTACAGTATAATTTTAAGAAAATTTTAATCTTTAAAATAAAATTATTTTCACCTATTTTAAAAATATTATCAAACAAGGTCTAACAATTTATTTGTGACAAGGATAAGGCTTAAAAGATTATAGGAATTAGAGGAAAAAAATGAAAACGCTACACACTCTTTCCATTTTGAATTTTTTTTTTTATTTGCTAAACGTTTATATTTTTAGTTACCTCTTTAAGGCCAATAATTTCAAACATAACACAATAGAAAAATGATTACAATGGTTGAAAAAAAATAAAAAGACTAATAAGGTGTTTAATATAATGGTATAAGTTATTGGTTAAAACTGTTTTTATTGTAATATATGAGAGATTTATATTATAATAAATTTTTATTTTTTATTATAATATAGTAAAATTTTATACTAACTTATATAATGGCATAAATCGTCTTATGCCACACACCCCGTAAAAGGATAAGGCTTGACACTCTTTCCCGTGCACGAATTATGGTCAAAAGAACATGATAGCGCACGGTTTTTGTCCTTATTCAATCTTCTTCTTCTTCTTCTTCTTCTTTTTGTTTTTTGAAAGGATTTCTTTATTCAATCTAGTGTTGGTAGAGTTTCACTTTTTCCGTATTAGCGTTTTCTTTTGTGAATATATGCCGTGGTATAGAGAGGACATTCACGTTCTACTGAGTGGTTATTTGTATTAAATTTAATTTATGATGCGTCTCCACCCCGCACATTCATGTAGCATCACTCTTATTTGGAAAATACTCATTTGCAATTAAAGTATCTATATATAGACGGTTTTTCATAATGGTAATAATTACAAACCTTAAAAACACTTGATGATGTTATCTTAATATAACTTGCTTTAGCAGGTCAAACAACCTGTTGACCTTAAATATTATTTAAACGATTTTTTTTTTCTGCTTAACTTTTAATAACTAATATAGGAATGTCAACAACATTACTAATAACAACAACCAAGATTTACGTAATCTTCGTGCTATTTCTCTTAATTTCTCTCCCTCTCTCCCATTTACACATCAATAGTGTTTTTTTGGACGACCTCAATAGTTACGATAATTCATTTCCAGTATGTCGCTGAAAAAGCAATATTGAAAAAACACAGTGCATGTTTAACCATCATAAATTTAATGACATAATGCACGTTTTATAACTAAAATAGAAATGCATTTATAATAACTAAAATAGAGATGTAGTTATTGGTAGCATGAAAAGCCAATGAGGTTGCAAGCTCCCTTGTTGATTGCCTGGTCGATTGTTTGAGGTTTCAAACTCCCTTGCTGGTGGCATGAAAGTTTGATGTATAACGAACTAAATTTTCTTTTAAAATATATACATTATTTTCTTAATCCTAAACTTAATTATTTCCACTTTTATATATAAAAATTAATTTTAATATTTTAATATCATGACCCAATTTGGATCACTATCTAAATATAAAGCTCAATATATATGAGCCGAAGCTCTTTAACGTAAACTAAACAGAAGAAAGAAAGAAAGGATCAGAGAGATAGAGAGGGAGAGAGAGGAAAAAAAAAGTCCGTTCAAAATCACTGGCAAGCATCCAAAGTCCATTTTAGACGTGGTTAGTACCGTTGGAAGGCTTTCGAGAGCCAATTCTAACGACGTGCTATGCCACTGATGATTCAAATTGTAGCCGTCAGAATTGCCGATCAAAATTTCAAAAACATCAAACTTTTGACCGTCATAACTTTTCGGTATGACTTCCAATTGGGATGATTCTAGTCTCTACAGGCTCATAACAATGAGAGAAATAAAACTAAACAAGTCTTGCCTATCAGCACTCATTGGAAAATAGTCTCTAGAACTGTAAATTATGGCCACCGTTGACTATTGTTGCATGAAACTCTGACGAGCAAGCCAATGATCTTCATTTTTTACGCCGTTTGTACTGTTAGGCTTAGATTTTGATGTTGAGTAAAATCCCTAACTTAATTTTGAAAGAACCGACATCTGTTACAAAAAAAAACAACAACACTACCACCGAAAATCTAAGTGAGATTCTAATCTCCTTTAATTCAACCACCTTAGATCTAATTGAAGGTTCCATTATACTTAGAGGGTGACGGGTATCTTTTGCACACTTCAATCTCACAAAATCATGGCCAAAAAGCTAGGAATTTGGTCACCAAAGTTTTGAGAAAGAGAATCTCGATTTGGGTGGTTTCCAGCCGAATTTTTCAAAATTGACGCCGGATTTGGACTCAAGAGAGTCAAATTAGAAGGGTAGGCCCGAGTCTATCTACCACTATTTGCCACTACTGAAGATACCCGATACCAGTGAGCTCCGTTCAAGGTTTTCCCAACCTTTGATTGATGATCTGAGACTGCCGCTTAACTTGTTTCGATGATCTGGAAGCAACTGTGTGCTCCATTTAAGCTAATTCAATTTTGTGAAAAATCTTCTGGTACCAGTTGCGCAAGGATCGAGGTGAAGCTAATTGGCGCTGACCAAATAGTTCGTGGCTCTAGTGAATGTTTGAATTTTGTCTTAATCATCCATCATCCCTTTGGGACCTATTTCGAGGTAGGAATTCTATTACTCAACTTTTGTGAGGTTATATTTAATTTAAAAATTGATTATTTGTCTTACAAGATAAATTATACATTATTTTGTTAATATTATTATATGAATATCACGTAAAACATAATACTATAGACCCATCTTGTAATGTACAACAAGGTCAAGTTGATTTGACATATTTTAATACAATATTGAGAAGTACGATTAGATAATATAGACTTTATATATATTAGTACAGATATGAGAGGAAGGTAAGACGTAAAGAGGGTGGCGGTTACGTTTTTGGGTATGTATACCCTAAAAGTAAATAAGACGGAGGCTGCGGCGCTCCCTTAGGTCAAAAGTCTTAGAACGCACTATACAGAAAATGTCTTAGTGAAGATCTAGGGCTTGAAGTCCCCATACCGACAATTCATGGTTTAGTGTTTTGAGTTGCCAAGTGCGCTCTTCGGGGTTTCATTGAGTAGAGAGACATGATTCTCACTTTTTTTGTGGATGCCCAAAAACATTATTTAATTATGCATAATATTATATGATATAGAAACATGGTAATATTTAATGTAGAGCATCCACCAGTTATATACAAAAATAAATTTGTTATAAATATGTTATGGAAAATTGAATTAACCATGCAGGTTTAATATGGTAATTAATAAAACCAAAAGAGGAGTAATAGTTTCCCTATTGAGCATGTTGTTGCTCATCCCCTATATTTTTATCTTTTTAGGATTTATACAGTGTAAGGTTGCGATAAGAAAATAGTTAAGGGGCTTGTGTAACTGTAACCAGTTTAAGCCATTTTGTCGTTAAGAATATTCTTCTTTATGATGTAAGCATCCTGAGTTTCTATCTATGATTATATTAAACTATCTTGAGTGTTGGAATAATGATGACATATTTATAATACTAAATGAAGGTTGCCACATTAAACTGTGATTTTGTTGTTCTCATATTTTTCTTTTAATTTCTACAATTTTTTTTTCAAGACCTAGGCAAATTTTTAGAGGGTTTTAATGTTTTATTTTATTTTGTAGTTTTCTATTTAATTTATTAAAGATTATTAAGCCCACTTAAGGGTGTTATAACATGCTTGCAAGAGAGAAAATTGTTTCTTAATTCCTTTGCTTCATATATCTTTTTTGTAGGCGGTGATTCAGAATTTGTTTGCATAAAAGTAAAGCTACAATTGTTCTTAGGATTATTGCAATGTAAGAAAAATGTTGAAATTGCCATATTTTCTACGATTTAATTGTTCATATAATAGTACTAGAGACGATTTTTTTTGTTGTTGTCTGTAACAGGTTTTAGGGATAAAATATTGATTTTAGAGACAAAATTTTTTCCCTCTAATTGCTTTTTTCTTTGGTATTGATGGATTGGATGCAAATTAAATATTTTGTCCCTAGTTAGTATTTCTTCATTAAAAATGTTTAAAAGTATAAAAGTACATTTATATAATCATTTGTTTCCTTTATTCTTTGTCTTTTACGAAATAGTATGAACGAAAAACTATTACATACTACCTCTTTTCCATCTCTCTTACCAAAGATAATAAAAATTCTTGGACACAAATTAAAAAAGATTTTTTAAAAAAAAAACATCCTTCACTATAAAAAAAAATGTCTTCAATTTATTTTCTTTCTAATCTTTAAACCCAAAGAAAAAAAGTGTTAGAACAACTATAATAACGGGAAAAAACAAAGAGTACTGAAAAACAATAGAATAGATGAATAATGAAAGGCTCCTCTCTTAACGGGAAAAAAATGTTTTCAATTTATTTTCTTTCTCCTCTTCCTCTCTTTTTTCTTTTTCTATGTTGTTAGTTTAGTTGGTTGAAGGCAATTTCAAAACCCTAGACATGACTATGTCATTGATTTTCAGAATTTTTTTAATTGAAATTGTTTATGTCCTTTCATAATCTTTGTTTATGATTATTTTCTTGTTTTTTCAGATGCACAACCAAAGCGGACTTGCTAATTAGTTATTACTAGACTGGAATTTTTGATCCGTAATTTTCTTCTTTTTTTTTAATCATTAGTAGAGAAGTGCAATCATTGATTATGGTCAAGTTTTCGTATGATTGCATGAAGAACATAACCTAAGTTAAATAAACCGAGCTCATGTATTTGCTATTGAGATCAACCCATCTATCTCATTTAATGCTTTCATTAGATTAATCTAGAGATCTTATTCTAGATTATTTAATGAAAGAGATTTAATAAAAAGCTTGTTTTGATGAACGACACAGTAAAGAAAGATTAAGATAACAAAGCTTGTTGTTATATATGGTTGGTAGTTTCAGTAGAAAATTAGGAATAATCATGTGATTAATTTAATAGTTATTGTCTAATGATCGAGAATGATCCTTTAGTGGGTTTTATTAGTATTGTTTTACACTCTTTAATTTTCTTACATTTTCTTTAATTTAGTAATTTACTTAATATTCAATTCTTGGCAAGAATGTGACGCTTCGGGAAGGGGGTCAGTAGTTTTAGATAAAGAGGATAAACATAGAGTAAAGAAAATGAATTAAGCAAAGGAAATAAAGAGAAAAGTAAATAAATAAAGTAAAAAGTAAATAAATATCATCGAAAATAAATAATATTATTGGCGGTCACCATCATGGGAATACCACGAAGGTGACGCCGAGACCTTATTCTCATTCACCATCATGTGGATGTTTATAACGAAAGTGAGTAAGTAAATAAAATACAAATAACATCATTAATAATAACAATAATACAAGAATATTGAAAATCATCGTCTTTGAAATCAATGACGCGGTGGGACTCACAAAAACAAAAATGACATCAATAACGACATCGAGACAAGTCGTACAATGCACGTGTCATACCACAGTTTCAAGAAAATATCATTTCAATCCCAAAAACCAGGTTTCGATCCTACGACCATCCTTTCTCTTTAAACCTGGAAGGAGGAATTTTTAAAACAGAAAAACGTGAGCGGAAGGCTCAATAGGATAATTAGTTAAAAACAAGTTATTGTAAAACAACAGTTATAGATAAAAATATCATTCGTAAACTAATCTCAAGATCTTAACAAAAATCAATAAATACTTTCTTGAATGAAATTTGATAAAATACCACCGTACGGTTTTTAGAAATAAAAAATAATATCAAAATACAATTCTTCAAAATCAAAGACAAAAATTATTTTCATCAATCATTCAAAAGGTCAAACATTTGACCAAAACAGTTTAAAAAGGGCTACTAAGGAAAGGGATAGAAATATCCTACCTTAATTTGAAATTCCAATAACTTAAGCTCCAATTAAATTTAACGTAAGCTCCAATCAACATTTAAGAGCTTAAAAACTGCATTCAAAATCAGAATTATATTTAACAAATATCATTATATCAGTTTAATTATTAGTGTGCCTTTTTATTCAAAATAATCATAACCCAAAATCATAATCCTTTTTTGAAACAATTCAAAATCATTAAACATTGAAAACTAGAAAAAAATACAATTTTTTAAGTTCACAGTCGGCCTACCGAATTCCCTGGTTCGGCCTGCCGGAAAACCAAGTCCGATCGGCCGAACTTTTTCAAGTTCGGCCTATCGGTCGTATGAATCCGGCCTGCCGAACTCATGAATCTGACGTGCCGAAGATCAAGTTTGGCCTGCCAAACTGGCAAAATTTGGGGACCCGAGACTTTGAGTCTCGACCTCCTCAAGCTCAAAAATCCAAATTAAAACCTATTTTCTCAATCCCAAGGCATAAAAATCATATAGAAAGCATAAAAAATCATAATAGAACAAATTTAAATCATTTTTCCCAAATTTAAACTCAATTTCATAATGAATTTGAAAATCTAAGAAAAATGTCAAAACTTGATTAAACCAATTTTTGTTCAAATAAAGCTTAGATTCATAGTAAAACAAGTCATATAAGCTTAGATTAAACATTATCTAAGCTCAATGAAGTTCGGATTCAACAATCAAAGAAAATTTGAAAAATTGAAATCTAAAACTTTGAAATTTTTAAAAAAAGAAAAAACTAACCTTTAATGGCGTTTTTGGATAAAAACTTGATAATTGAACTTCAATCCTTGCTCAAATTCGTGAGATTGAAGCTTGGAATCAAAATTTTTGAGAGAACGAAAGAGAAAGAGAGGAAGAAAGAGAGAGGGAGAGAGTGTGAAAAATGAAGGGAAAAAAAGGAAAGGGAAAAGAAAAAAAAAAGAAAAAGAAAAGCCCCAAGGGCATTTTTATAAATATGAGAAAAATGTGGAATAAAAATGTCATTTGATATTTTAAAACTAAAAATTAAATTTTAGATATAATAAATACAATAAAATCTTCAAATGACTAAAATTAACAACAAAAATTATACAGGCACACTTAATAATTAAACTTAACATAACTAACCTTACTTTAAAATTCAAGAGCATTACAAAGAATGACCTTTACTTGCCAATATACTCAATAACGATTGTAATTTTAGCAAGGCATAATTTGGTGCTTCTTCTGGAGCTTATTAGAGATGGTGAAAAGTGTGACACGTATATAGGCCAGTGTGCTAAATATAAAAAAATATAAAAAAAATTGATTGAATTTTTATTTTTATTTTTTATTTTTGAACTTCAAAATAAAACTTTTCATACCTCATAATATTTGATTGAGGCGGAAAAAATAAATGCATTTTGAAGTCACTTGAAGATTGACTCACATAAAAAGAATCTTTTAATGGCGGTAAGCTATTGAACAACGTTAAAAGTACTTTATCTTCCCATTCATCAAACGCACTAACCAATGTGGAATACTTGCTTATTTTCACTTGTGCCGTTGTATGGAAAAACAAATGCTTATGCTCTTTGTGGTTGAAAAAAAAAATCTAGTTGCATAAATAAAAACGGCTATTGCATCATGCACTCTTTTTCTTGTTGCCTAGTTTTTTCCTACTAGATTTTACTCGTGGAAGAGTTTAACGAGGCTTGTTTTAGTCGTTTCGATTTTTAATCGCTTACCTTTTGTGCAAGCTTTTTTCTTGTTTGCCTTTCTTATTATTCAGTTTTGTTAGCCTTAGATTTTAGATTTTTATCTTGACGAGTGTTCCTCTAATTAGAATGTGCTAATTAGCTTCTCTACCCACCCTCTCTATTATAATTGCCTTTCTTGCATATGTATAAGACCACGATCAAATGTGGCAGGCAGAAGAACATATATCGAGTTTATTGCTCTAAGTGCCAATAACAAACGAGGTTAAACATCTGAATGCTTTGTTATTCAAACTAAGAAGGGGATGAAAATGTTACGGATATCAACTCTTATCAAATTTATATATTAATTTATGAATTGTCATGTTTTTATTAATAGGTATTTAAAAGATGAACAATTATATTTAATCCAATAGGGTTATAACCCTACTACTAATAAAAATAGTAAAACCCACTCTAAAAATTACATTACACATTAAGTTTGGACCTATATTTTATGAGTAGTAAAATTATAATCTTATAAAGATGAAAATGATCCTTTTTTAAAGATATTGTCACATCAATAAATTGTATCTATTAAACGGATTAATAATAATTCAAGAGCAAGTATAAAAGTTTATGTTAAAATTGGTGTCGCGGCAAATCTTATTCATGTGAGCCCTTGCACGCTTCCAGCTTATCCGCATATTGGATCACGTACTCACTGACATAAAACTAGTCCAATATAGGCATTCAAGGACGTCGGATATATAGACAATGTGGCTGCTTATCGGGCGCTCGTGATTGATGATTCAAAAAAAAATTGTTATCGTACGACTCTAACAAAGAGACCAAAATTGATCAAAGAAGTCCTTTCGACAAAAATTTTGTCCTTTACTTGGGCGTTACACTTTTCTTTCTTCAGCACTTTATGAGCATTATTTTATTTTAAATTAATTATAAAAATATACCACTTGATTTTATTTATTTTTTGTTTTATTTTTTTTTTATTTTAAGAAATTATAAAGATGTCGTTTAAATTTAAAAAAATTATTTTGATTTTATCCTTTTGTTAATTATAAACTAGAAAAAAAAAGGAGAAAATAAACTTTTTAAACCTAAATACCCTCGGCTAAATAATATTAATTAATGATATCAATTAAGAATAAAAAAACATTTTTTAATAAAAGAAATTGGAAGTCTTCTTCCTCAATATTTGAGATATTGAATTTAAGAACCAGGGACCTAAGAGTAGGGCTGGCAATTTAGACACAATAAGATTACACGATACTAAAACGACACGAGATAAACGGGTTTGGACCGCACGTTTATTAATTATGCCACAAATGGGTTGGCACGAATAACACGAAAATAAACGGGCTGGATTCGTGATAACATGATAAACACGCCTTAACACGTTTAATTAAACGGGCCGTAAACGTGTTGACACGACACGACACGACCCGTCCGTTTATAACACATTTAAACTTAAAAATAAAAATATTTGAAATATTTATAGTAGGTTAGTATTAATTAGATATTTTGTTTTTGTTAATTTTTTTTATTAGCTTTTAAAAAAAAAAATTAAATTTTTTTAAATTTTTTTAAATTTTTAGTTAATTGGGTCATAAACGTGTTATATACGTGTTGTTATCGTGTCAACCCGTCACGACACGTTTAATAATCGTGTTAATCATATCGTGCCGTGTTACACGTGCCATAGGCGTGTCGTGTTCGTGTTGGCATTTCTGGCACGTTTATTAATTGTGTCGTGTTCGTGTTCGGGCTAAACGTGCCGTGTTGTAAACGTATCGGCACGAACACGACACGAACATGATTATTGCCACCCCTACCTAAGAGGTTTTTTTTTTTTTTTTTTTTCAATCTCAATGTAAGCATTTTTCCTAATCTTAAAGTGTAGAGAACGCCCAAAAAAAATGAAAAGAAAAAGAAAAAGAAAAAAGAAAACATCAGCCTGTTTTCAAGATAAACGTCTCAACATTATCTCTTTTTTTTTCCACGCTTATAATCTCCAGAAATTTCAGAAGCATTTCCTTCAAATTGCTGTACGTAATTGAACTCTTCCCAGCAACCTGAAGAAACAAAAAGAAAAAAAAAAGAAAAATCCCAACTTTAAACCAAATTATTGTAAGCAACGAAGAAAATCTAAACCCATTTTCAAAAAGCTGAAACCTTCAAGAAAGAGAAAGAGAAGGTAGGAATCAGATCTATTAACTCCATGAGATTTCTCCAATTCTTTCTTTACGCAATGTGCTTTGAGAGAAAGAGAAGGGAGGTCATTTTTTTCTAGGTCAAGCAGGTTTCTTTTTTCTGTGGGGGTTGTTGGGATTCGCCACCAAGGGTGGGTCGCTGAGGTTGCGCGGCCGGCAAAGGAGATCGTTGGAGATTCGCCGGAGAGAAGAGGGAATGGGAGGAGGGAATGGGCTCCCGGGTTAGCCCCTTGACAGAGAGAGACGAGAAGAGGAAAAATAAAGTTGTAAAAATATTAAATGTGTGTTTTTTAATTTTTAAAAGCAAAATCTATCTTTCTTTTTTTTTTTAACGGCGTTCAATTATCCAAGCAGTGTTATTGTCTTATTAATTGTTTAGGATAAAATTGAAATAATTTTTTTAAATTTAAAAAAAAACTTTTACAATTTATTAAAATAAAAAAATAAATTATAAAATAAATAAAGTTAAAAGGTATATACTTTTTTAATTAACCTTTTTATTTTTAACTTTTTTTTTCTTCTGGTTCTTTAATTTTACAATGGTGCGGTAGGCGGTAGCTATTCAAGACCCCACACCATTAATATTGTCAACGACCACAGAACTAAATTAGCTACACGTATATATATAGATTATGTGCTGTAGATCAAATCCATCCCCACAAATCTTATCCAACAACATTCGTCCAATAAATTGCTTAGAATTTACTATCAACCTAGAATTCTTGCAAACACAACATGGAAGAGGCCTTACTATTCTACACGTCTCTCCCCTCTATCATAATTCTAATAACTTTCAATCTCTTTCTTAAAAAAAAAAAAAAAAAAAGACACAAAAACCTCCTGCCACAGTTTTATAAATAGTGAAGTTTTAAACCCGTAAGGATGAAAATGATTTTTCCAATCCCTCTTATAACATATTATTTTTTAGCAGCAAAAAAACATATTCTTATTACAATTTTTTATATTTGTCTATTATTAATACAAGAGGAGCTTGAAATTTAATTTATATAGCTAGTTTTTCTTATGGCTACCGCATGAAGACGTACGAATTATTGAAGGATTTATTTCAGCAAAAGCAGAGAGAGTATTAGGAAAAACTTAGGTAAATCCTCGTATAAAATAGATGTCTTGGCAAAAACGAAACTGTATAAAACAATATATCTCTAACATATATATAATAAAATTAAAATAATAAGAAAATAAATCCGATCCAATAATTAACAAAACGGTTATCTAATCTGCTGCCTTCTAAGTTCGAATTCATTTTTTCTTATTCCTTGATTTCCTTTGCATTTGGCATGTGGTCAAGATTGACATATTGCTACAACTTCGTGTGCACGTTAAATTAACGTCTTCGTTTGTTTTACGGATTTAAACCACAATTTAAATATTTTTGTTACCTCTGTTAAAAACTATGAGCGAAACGAACACTAAAATTTTGTAAGCGCTGTAAGTGGGCACGTTGTTCTTTCGTGTGTGCTCATGTTTTGCGTTTGGCATGAAACTTGACAGATGGATTTGAATTTATGAGACTATAATCACCTACCTGATTACATCATGTATCGCTGTTACCTAATAATTATATGTCCATAATATATATATGTATGTATATATTATATATAACTTGAAGACAAGCATGATGACCTTACCATATACATATAGCTAGAAAAAGATTATGTTACATGTTGTAAAATTTTGCTGGTAATGCTGTTTGCTGGGACTTACACATCCGCAGTGACGTTAGGATGGGCAATGTCCTATTTACTCAATCATTCAATAAAGACAAAGATGAAGTAGATGCCCAAGTTGGTCCTCAAGACTTGGTAGACGAACAAGACCTTTCAAAATTACAATATCTTCAAAGCATAATCTCCGAGACCTTTCGGTTGTACCCAGCGGCTCCATTACTTGTACCACACTACTCATCCAACGACTGCACCATTGGCTGATACGATGTGTCACGGGACACGATCGTATTGGTCAACGCATGGGCCATGCATAGAGATCCTAAGCTGTGGGATGGCGCTGAGAGTTTTAAGCTGGAGTGGTTCGAGACTGCTGAGGGTGACACCAACAAGCGGATGCCATTTGGGCTGGGAAGAAGTGTTCTCCTGGGCAGGCTTGGCCCAGCATGTAGTGGGCTTGACTTTGGGCTCATTGATCCAGTGTTTCGAGTGGGAAAGAGTCAACGAAGAAGAAGTTGACATGACTGAGGGTAGAGGGCAGACCATGCCTAGAGTGACGCCATTGGAGGCCATGTGCAAGGCGTGTACAGTTCTCTCGGAAGCTCGGCATGATACTTAGTATAATAGTGTGTTTTTTTAACCATTATGGTAAACCATATCTAGAGAAAAGTTTGCTTAATAAGGTAATAATGTCATACATTTGTAATGTTATAGATACGAGAGTACTTAAATTAGTAAGTATTATAATAATGTCATATATTTGTAATATTATAGATACGAGAGGAGTACTTAAATTACTGTGTATTATTATCATTTGGTTAGTGTAGGCTGTTTGAGATAATTACCCTATTAATAAAAGGGGACATTTTTAAAAATGACTCTTTGAGAAAATTTTTTTTGGTCAATGACCTCTTTTTTTTTTGTCAGTTTTTGGTTAAAAAAAAAGTTTTTTGGACATCAAAACAGCTTTATTTTTTTTTAATACTGTTGAGATTTCTTATCTTGCTACAGCTTATCTTTTTGAAAAAAAAAAGAAAAAAATTGGGACAGTTTACCTGCCCAAAAAATGTGTTTTTTGATGCCAAAAAAAAAAAAATCATTTACCCAATTGAATTTTTTTTTTGCTCTTTTCTCAAATTATTCCTAATAAAGGTTTCCCTAGTGTTGTTTTTTATTCTATTTCTTTTTCTCTTTCCTTTAATTCAAAATATTATTAATGCTTTTGTAAAAGATCTCCGCCCCCAGGTCTTCTCCCTCTCTTACATGGTTAGAAAGAGAATGATGACGATCTTTGTCTTTTGGATTTGGTCTTTGCGCGACGATGGCGGCCTTATCAAAATCTCCGGAAGGGGAGAGAGAGTGCAGTGAGTGGAGAGTGGAGAGTGGATCATAAAGGTGGCGGCCTTGTTGAAATCACCAGTAAAGGGGAGAGAGCAGGCGGCAAGGAAAGAGTGGATCGGCAAGAGATTCGTCGACAGCGACTTTCCCTTAAAAAGGACAGAGAAGAACCACAAGAAAGGGAGAAGAGAGAGGGAGATTCAGATGGAGGGAGGGTATAGAGAGGTAGATTTAGATTTAGGGGAAGAGAAGAGAGAGAAGGTTGACGATTTTTGAAAGTTGAAAAAAAAAAACATTAGGGCTTCAGATCTAATTTTTTAATAAGGAAAAAAAGGATAAATTATTAAATCAAATCTTAAAGGAATTAAATTTTAAAGGGGCAGTTTTGAAAAGTAAAAAACAGGAGGGTAATAATGATAAGTAGTCTTCATTAAGGTATTCCCTGTAAATTTCTCAAAATGAAATCATATAATATGTAACCCCAACCCAACCCACATATGGCCTACTGTGCTTTAGAACCCGATTGGACTGTTTGTTTTCTTTATTGTCTTAAAGCTTATTTGGCATTAGTTGGTTCTAGCCAATTTTTCAATTAAGAACAGTGTGAAGCTCTTATATGCTATAGTAAAAGTAAAAAAGTTACTATAGTATAAAGCTCTCACATGCTGCAGGGTCTATAGTTCTAATCAATGGTGCCAAATGCCCTATTAGGCTGGTATGCGCTCCCTTTCATATGTGTCAAGCTTGGCTCTGCTTGTCCAATATTCTTTTTTCAAAAATTATCGTAAATAGTACTTTTTTAAATCTAATTGCAGTGAATAATAAGTTTAAAAAGTATTTGTAGTAAATATCAAATTTATAGTATAAATAATATATTTCTCTCTTATTTATAATATAAATAATTCATATATACACAATAAATAGATTTAATGTACAAATAGTTTATATTCACTCTCTTGTGTTTACAAGGTAAATAATTCTTATTTACATATTAAATAAGTTATTTACATCATAAATCTACCATTTACTATCTCATTCTCTCTTATAACAGTAAAAGTGCACATTTTATAAGGTCTAAAATCAGGTATTTTGCATTTTTATTTATCAATGTTATCCTCAAATTAAGTATTTTTGCTTGTTTTTAACATTTTTGTGTGTTAATGTTAAATATTGTGTAAAACCATATTTTTATAGTGTTTTTAAAGTCCTCATTTGGTATACTGGATTGGATTGGATTGGATTACAGAGTTGGGATTAGATTAGACTGGACTGGATAGAATTATATTGAATCCTATCATGTATTTGACACATGTTGGATTGAACTAAATTAAATATAATAAAAAATTATTTTATTTAACTAGTTATCAAATTATGAGAATAAAAGTAAATAAAAATGTGCTCAATTAAAATAATTATAATATATATATGATATATACATATATATATAAACTAAAAAGAAAAAAATTGAAAAACAATAAATAAAATAAACTACACATATTACATATACATGACGAAGAATTTCACATGAATGCAAACCTTTGCTTACCGTTGACCAAAACTTACTATATATACGTTACAACAGAAAGAGCCAATAAACCAATTCTTAGTCTCCACTACCACCTTCTATATATATATATATATATATATATATATATATATAATACACACACTTGTCACATTGTCACACCACTATTCTCGTCCAAACACACTCAAATATTGTACCACTTTGATGGAAGAAACACTGCCTTTGAGATACTCTCGTCAGTCGAAGTACTTTCTGGTGAGCATTTTCTATTTGTTGGATAGCCCAAGAGCTCCATTGGAGTTCCTTTCAAGGTCATGGAGTGCCTCAGCTCTCCATGTCTACAAATAGCTCTTCGTCTTGCACCACCACTTCCATAGCCGAAGACATCATCAGAGAATCTGAAGAAATCATTCCTACGATTGCAGGAGACCAGTTCTTATTTGCTTCTTCTGCCACTTCTCAGCTCGTGCTTGACATGATCTAGTATGAGGGGGGTCGCAAACTAGTTGGGTGTGCTGCTCCGGCGATGGTGGTGGGCTTCAATAGGTGCTTAGTGGTGGACGAAGAGCTTCAATGGTGGCTACAACTATCTCAGACATGTGCTTTGGTGTGCTTGGGTAAGATGGGTTGTAATATTATAGAAATATTACAATCCGGGTAAATGGGATTAAAAATCCCATGTGTTTCGGTGGGATTAGTTATCCCACATTGTTGGGACTATTTTGGGGGTTGTTGGACATATCATCCAATCCAAGGTTGCCACCAAATATGGAACTAGGATAAATAATCCTAATCTTAGTCCTAATCCCACGTAACAAACAGGCCCTAGTGTATTTTTGTGTTAATTCTATTATCTTAGTTTTTAGTTAATTTTTCTAAGTGTTTTTGTTTGTAAAATATATTTAAAATGGTAAGTTTAGTTAAACTTTATTTTTATTTTAATGTGAGATTTCGGTTTAATTTAGTTTTGTGCTACATAAGTATTTAAAAATAGTCACTTACTTTTTAGTAATTTTTATATAGTAAAATAATTATTTTTTTTTATTCAGTGTTTTTGCAAGGTTATCTGAAATCCGGGGTCAAAATCGTAAATAAGAAAAGAAAGGTAGTAATCAGCTTCTCTAATTGCATCTCCACGTGGCACTCCCGATTCTCACCTGCTTATCTGTGTTGATGCTTAGTTTCCAGCAACTATTTTCTCCTAATTGTGCGAATGGCTGGCTGCAAAGATGATATTTTTCAATGCTTAAAAAAAAAAAAAGAAAAAAAAAAAAAAAACCAAAGCTTGTTCGATCAGGCGATGCCACGTGGCAATCAATATGACGAAAAGTAAGGAGTTGAATCTTTTATGTGGCCATCAAAGTTTTAACTACCTGCTATTGAAGACTTGTTTTTCCAACTTGTGTCCACGTTTTTAAAGGCTTCAAGTCTTTAAATTATTTCACCTGCTGTTTGACAATCTTGTAATTGTAGCTCCTTTATCTCATATTTTATTTGTAAAAATTGTCACAATGTATGATGTTTCCCTGTATAGAAGGCAGAGGCATTTGCCTCGATGAGAGGAGGAGTTTTGAGAAGTTCCAGCCTTAGGCTGGAACAGATTTTTTAGTTTTAGTTTTTATTTTTTAGTAAGTTTTTTAAATGTTATTTTGTATAATATTTGTAACATTTTGTGAGAGAGAGTATTGCTCGTGTGGTGGACCCTCCTAAATTGTAAAAAATGCTGAGTCATTTTAAATTCTCTCTGTAATATTTTAATGTTTGTGTAATGTTAATATTTGTGATGTTTATTTTTGTTATAATTATTATTATTGTTGTTGTTGTTATTGTTACTATAATTATGTTCTAAGTTAATTTTTCTTGGAATTATGACATAGGTTAGATTATGAATATTGTATTTAGTTAAATTTTTGTTATTATGATTTACATACTTATGTTGAGTATTTTACATTGTTTTTAATGCTTGTAATTAGCTTGTCATATATATCACTTTTTGGGAAGCCATTACATAACAATGTTTTCCAATCACTAGAGGCATGAGACCAAAAAAAAAAAAATTGCAAGAGGCAGACCATGTGCGAACCCTTACTTTTTACAATTCTTTCCCTCGTAATCCTTCTTGTAGCTTTCAATCTCTGTCTCCAAACCAAAAAGGGCCACAAAAAACTCCCACCAAGCCCACCGGCTCTTCCAGTCATCGGTCCCCTCCACCACCTAAAATCCCCGGTCCACCGCACTTTCCACCACCTCTCCTGAAAACATGGCCTCGTCTTCTCCCTCTGGTTCGGGTCCCGCTGCATCGTCGTGGTCTCCTCTCCCTTCGCCATCAAAGAATGCTTTTCAACGAACGATGTCGTCCTCGCCAACCGCCTCCGCCTCCTCATGGGGAAGCATGTAGGCTACAACTACACCACCGTCGCCGTCTCCCCCTACAACAACCACTGGCACAACCTCCGCCGCATTGGCACCCTCGAGATCTTCTTCTCAAGCTGCCTCAACGCCTTCTCTAGCATCCGAAGGGACGAGATCAAGCGGCCTTTTCGCAAACTCTCTCACAACAACAACTTACTCCAACAATTAGCCAAAGTTGACCTAGTTTTCTTGAGCTGATGCTCAATATCATAATGAGGATGTTGACGGGGAAAAGGTACTTCGGCGACGAGGTGTCGGTCGAGGAAGAGGCTCGGATGTTTAGGGGGATCGTGAAGGAGGCAAACGCATACGGTGGGACAGCGATTTCGGGGGATTTCTTGCCAATTTTGAATTGGTTTGAAAATGACGGTTATGAGAAGAGAGTGAAAGGGCTTGCTAAGAGGATTGATGCCTTCTTGCAAGGTTGATCGACAAGAATCGAAGGATGAAAGAGAAACCAGAAAGTGTAATGAGTCATTTGCTTTCTTTGCAGGAGTCGCAGCCTGAGCACTACACTGACCAAATTATCAAAAGGCTTACTGGTGAGGAGACCAAATTCTTCTTCTTCTTTTCGCTTTTCTTTGAAAAAAAAATAACAAAATAAAAAAATAGAAACCCTCGTTTGTGGAAAAGAAGGAAATGAGATACTAGCTGAAACTTAGTACCAAAAAAATAGAATAAAAAGGCTAAAAATTTAAAATAATAAAAACTAAAAAAAAAAAAGACTTGGTGCAACCGTGCAGGCCTGAGATTTATAGTTTAAAATTAATAACTCACAATTAATAGTAAAATAACTTGCAAATGTTTTTACCTACAAATATTTAATATCAGCTATAAAACATTTTAGAATATTTTAAAATATGTTGTGGTGATTTTTAACGTTGATGAATATCTCTGTACATATACTTTTTATATGTTGTGGTGATTTTTAACGTTGATGAATATCTCTGTACATATACTTTTTACAAGTTATTTATACTATTAACTTTTAGTGTATGTAGTTATTTTAGTTTGACCTCTGAATATTTGCTTCTTTAGAAATTTGATTAAATTTTGCGCATATGAACTTGTTTTATTTTGACTCCTCAAAATTTTAATTTTTGAAATACAGCAATTAAAGTTTATTAAATAACAATTTCAACTTCACAGCAATATATATACAATACAGACTTCATAGTTGAACTTTTTGTTTTTAGATAAAATATAGCACGTGTATGGATTGTTACAGTTTCAAAAAAGATAAAAATGGTAAAAAAATAAAAGAAAGATATTAAACTAAACAAAGTTATCAATTTTTTATTTCAGACATCTTTTTCATTAAAGATTCAAACCTACTTTTTTATTATTGGTTCCATTAATGTATCTAACAATACTTTCTTTTATATCGAAAGTCGGGTGTGTGAGTTCTCATGATTGGACAAGCAAAGCCAAGCTTGACACATGAAAGGGAGGGCATACCAGCCTAAGACAACAAAGAAAACAAAAGGTCCAATCGGGTTCTAAAGCACAGTAGGCCATATATGGATTGGGTGTTGCATTTTATATGATTTCATTTTGAGAAATTTACGGAGAGAATGCCTCTAATGAATATTATTTATCATTAGTTTCTTTCTATTTTGAACTTTTTGAAACTACCTTTTAAAATTTAATTTCTTTTAAATTTGATTTATTAATTTATCTTTTTGTCCTTAATTAAAAAATCAGATCTGAAGCCCTAATGTTTTTTTTTTTTTTCCAATTTTCAAAAATCATCTACTTTCTGTGTCTTCCCTTCCCCCAAATACTCCCTCTATATGAATCTCCCTGTCTCTCCTCCCTCTCTTGTCGTTCTTCTCTGTCCTTTTTCTCTCTTGGAACGGTGATGTGGTTAGAGGTTTTGCGAGGGAAAGCCGTTGTCCATGAATCTTTTGCTGATCCACTCTCTCCTTGCCGCCCTCTCTCCCCTTTACTGGTGATTTTGACGAGGCCGCCACCTTTCTGATCCACTCTCCACTCTTTGCACTCTCTCTCCCCTTTCGGAGATTTTGATGAGCCCGCCATCGTCGTGCAAAGACCAGACCCAAGAGACAAAGATTGTCGTCACTCCCTTTCTAACCATGTCAGAGATGGAGAGAATCGAGATCGGGGGGCAGAGGTATTAGAAAAAAGCGTTAATAATATCTGCATTAAAGGAAAGAGAAAAGAAATAGAATAAAAAACAATACTAGGGAAAGCTTTATTAATAGGATAATTATCTCAAACAGCCTCCACTAACCAAATGAAAATAATACACACTAATTTAAGTACTCCTCTCGTATCTATAATATTACAAAATATATGATGTTATTATCTTATTAAGCAAACCTTTCTCTAGATATGGTTTAGCATAATGGTTAACAAAACACATTATTATACTAAGTATCATGCCCAGCTTCTTCTGAGAGAACTGCACTCATAATGGGACACGCCTTGCACATGGCCTCCAATGGCGTCGCTTTAGGCAGGGTCATCCCTCTACCTTCAGTCATGTCAACTTCTTCTTCGTTGACTCTTTTCCACTCGAAACACTGGATCAATGAGCCCAAAGTCAAGCCCACTACACGTTGGGCCAAGCCCGCCCCGGGACAAGCCCTTCTTCCCAGCCCAAATGGCATCAACTTGTTGGTCTCACCCTCATCGGTCTCGAACCTCTCCGGCTTAAAACTCTCCGCGTCATCCCACAGATTAGGATCTCTATGTATGGCCCATGCGTTGACCAATACGATCGTGTCCCGTGACACGTCGTATCCACCAATGGTGCAGTCGTCGGATGAGTAGTGTGGTGCAAGCAATGGGGCCGCTGGGTACAGCCGAAGGATCTCGGAGACTATGCTTTGAAGATATTGTAGTTTTGAAAGGTCTTGTTCGTCTACCAAGTTTTGAGGACCAACTTGGGCATCTACTTCATTTTTGGCTTTATTGAGGACGTGAGGATGATTGAGTAAATTGGACATTGCCCATTCCAACGTCACTGCGGATGTGTGAGTCCCAGCAAACAGCATCACCTGCAAAAATTTACACCATGTAAGATAATCTTTTTCTAGCTATATATATGTGGTAAGGTCATCATACTTGTCTTCAAGTTATATATATACATATATATTATGGACATATAATTATTAGGTAACAGCGAAACATGTATTCCGGAAGGTGATAGTAATCTCATAAATTCAAAGCCATCTGTCAACTTTCACGCCAAATGCAAAACATGGACACACACGAAAGAACAACGTGTCCACCTGCAGTGCTTACAAAATTTTATATTAATAATATAAAAAATTTACAAAATTTTATATTAATAATATAAAGAACAACGTGTCTACTTTCAAGCTCCTTTCATATTAATAATAGACAAATATAAAAAATTGAAAAAAGAATTTTTTTCTGCTAAAAATAATGTTATAAGAGATATTAGGTTTGAAACGTTATTGTTCAGAAAATTATAAGTCTTAATTTAGTATATAATTTACTTTTTAGATTAATACTTATCTTTTTATTTGTAGCTAGGTTAAATATAATTGTTTGATAGAAAGTGTTATGATCTCGTAGCTAGCTAGCTAGTACTAACCAGTATAAACCCTTTTATAATTTGGTCAGTGTAGTAGTTGGGCTGCGATTCTTGCAGAGATAGTAAATGATCAATCATGGTGTTTCTACTCTCTTTCCAACACCGATGCTCGTCGATCAGACCTTGCAAGAAGGCGTCAGTCCTTTTAGCCAACCTCCTTACTTTCTTTTCATATCCTCCCTTCCCAAACCAATTCAGAATCGGCAAGAAATCCTCGGGATTCGCCACCCCAGCGGAGTCCGTAGCCTCTTTCATGATCTTCCTGAACTCCAGGGCCTCACCCTCTTCCGTCACGGCGTCGCCGTAGTACCGCTTCCCCGCCACCATTCTCATTATCGTGTTGAACGTCAGGTCCAGAAACATCGTCTTGAGCTCAACCCTAGCGAAATCTTGTAGCGAATTCCGAGAGAGCTTAACGAGCAATCGCTTGACCTCGTCCTTCCGGATGCCCAAGAACATCTTGAGCCTGCTCGAGGAGAATATCTCGATGGCGCCGATGCGTCGGAGGTTGCGCCAGTGGTCGCCGTAAGGGGAGGTTGAGACGGTGGTGCAATTGTAGCCGATGTGCTTGTTCATGAGGAGCCGAGGGCGGTTGGCCAGAACGATGTCGTTTTTGGTGAAACATTCCTCGACCGCAGAGGGTGATGATACGACAACAACGCGACGAGACCCGAAGCAAAGGGAGAAAACGGGCCCGTGCTTTTGTGAAAGTCTACAAAGCGTTCTATGGAGTGGGATTTTCAAAAGATGGAGGTGACCGATGATGGGCAGAGAAGGTGGGCTTGGTGGGAGGTTTCTGTGTCGTTTTTTTGTTTGAAGAAAGAGCTTGAAAGTTATTAGAATTATGATAAGGGAGAGAGATGTGTAGAATAGTAAGGCCTCTTCCATGGTGTGTTTGCAAGAATTCTAGGTTGATAGTAAATTCTAAGCAATTTATTGGACGAATGTTGTTAGATAAGATTTTTGGGGATGGATTTGATCTGTGGTGCATAATCTATATATATACGTGTTGCTAATTTAGTACTCTGGTCGTTGACAATGTTAAGTGGTGTGGGGTCTTGTATAGCTACCGCCTACCGCACCATCGTAGAAATAAAGAGCCAGAAAAAAGTTTAAAATAAATGGGTTAATTATAAAAATATATGTCCTAGTTTTATTTATTTTATAATTTATTCATCTACTTTAAAAAGCTACAAAAGTATTTTTTTAGATTTAAAAAAATTGTTTTAATTTTATCTATAAACAGTTAATAGGACAATAACACTCTTTAATGGAAGGATGTGTTTAGATAATTGAACTCCATTAAAAAAAAGATAGTTTTTACTTTTAAAAATTAAAAAATACACTTTAAATATTTTACAACTTTTTTTATACTCTTTTTTAGGGAAAAATTTGAAAAAAGGTTTAAGAAAATTTGAAATTAAGTAAATGATTTTTTTTTTTACATTAAAAAGTGTTTTTTTTTAGCACCAAAACCGTTTTAGTTTTTTTTAAAAGAAAAAGAAAAAAGACTGTATCGAAGAAAGGAACCTAACCATGATGAAAACAAAAAAAAACTGAAACTGTTTTAATGTGTAAAAAGCTAATTTTTTGATACCTAAAAATAAGAAAAAAAATCATTGACCAAATAAAACTTTTTGAAAAAATTAGTTTAAAAATCTCCCATTTTTACCCCTCTTCTCATCTCTCTGTCAGGGGGCTAAACCAGGAGCCCATTCCCTCCTCCCACTCTGTCCTCTCTCTGGCGTATCTCCAACGATCTCCTTTCGCCAACCGCCCAACCCAGTGACCCACCGTCGCTGGCAAATCCCATCCCCCACAGAAAAAAGAAACCTGCTTGACCTAGAGAAAAATGGCCTCCCTTCTCCTTCTCTCAAAGCATATTGGGTAAATAAAGAATTAGGGAAGACTCATGGAGTTCATAGATCTAATTTCTACCTTCTCTTTCTCTTTCTTGTGGGATTCAGCTTTTTGAAAATGGGTTTAGATTTTCTTCGTTGCTTATAATGTTTTGGTTTAAAGTTGGGATTTTCCTTCTTTTTTCTTTTTGTTTCTTCAGGTTGCAGGGAAGAGTTCAATTACGTACGGGAAGGAAATGCTTTTGAAATTTCTGGAGACTATGAGCTTGGGGAAAAAAAAAAGTTGATGTTGAGGCGGTAATCTTGAAAACAGGCTGATTTTTTTTTTTTTTGTTTTTTTTTGTTTTTGGCGTTTTCTACACTTTAAGATTAGGAAAAATGCTTCTATTGAGATTAAACAAAAAAACCAAAAAAAAAAAAAAAAAAAAGCCCTCAGGTCCCCGGTTCTTAAATTCAATATCTCAAATATTGACGAAGAAGACTTCCAATTTCTTTTATTAATTTTTTTTTAATTTCTAATTGGTATTATTCATTGGTATTATTTATCAAAGGGCATTTTATGTCTAAAAAGATAATTTCTCCTCTTTTCTAGTGTATAATTGACTGAGAGATGAAATTGGAATAATTTTTTTAAATTTAAAGGACATCTTTGTAGTTTTTTAAAATAGAGAGATAAATCATGAAATAAATAAAACTAGAAAATATATTTTTGTAATAAACTTAAAATAAAATAATGCTCATAAAGTGCCGAAGAAAGAAAAGTCTAATGCCCAAGTAAAGAAAATAACTCGGTTTTTGAAACACCCTAAATTTAATTAAGTGTTATTAGTGTATAAAATGGTATATCAGTATGTCAAATTGTGATTTAACTTTAATCTAAATATTTAGTAATGATTTTCTAGTCAATTTAATTTTGAATCATTTTTAAATTATTTCAATTTGTATTTTGAATTTTGAAACAAAATAATTTACCAAATACCAATCACGTCCTTTTTCAAAACCGTGGGTGGTACACGGTTTCTCCTCATCAGTTTTACTCTCCCTCTCCTTATTTATTTCTTTCTCTCACTCTTTTCCCCTCACTCTCGTTCTCTCTCACTCTCTTTCTCTTCCTTTCATGCCCTCTCTCTCTCTGCCTCGCTCTTTCTCTCTTTTCTCTCTTTTGATTCAAAAACTTTTGAGTTTAAACTTCAATCATCAGTCAAATTGGAAGCTTAGGAACGTAATTTAGCAACCACAACTTCGATTTAATGCTTAAATCAAGGTTAGTTTTTAAATTCTAAATTTTTTAATTTTCTTAGTATTTTGAAATTCAAGCATCCTTAAGCCTAGAAAACCTTTAATCTAAGTTAGATAAACTTAAAACATCTAGAATCTTAGTTTAGTTTGATGAAAAACCAGATTGAATCAAGATTTTGTATTTTTCTCCATTTTCAAGTTTATTCCAAAATTTTTGTGTAAATCTTGTTTAAGTGTATTAAAAAATAATCTACTACGTTTTTCAGTCAATTATAATCATTATGTGTGCCCGGGGTTTGAGAAAAACAGGTTGAAATAAGAATTTGGGCTTGGGGAGGGCGAGACCAGTGTCTGAAAAATTCTAAAATTTTTTCAGTTCGGTAGGCCTGATTCATGAATCTGGCAGGCCGAACTTGAAAAAGTTCAGTCGACAGGACCCAGATGGTCGGTAAGCCAAACTGCACAGTTCGACAGGCCGGACCGAGGAGACCTATAGGCCAACCGGGCTTCATGAAAATTTGTCGTTTTTCACTCGTTTTTACTATTTTGAATTTCGATTGAGATTTAATCTTGCAGTGTGATTTTATAAACACAAGTGACACATTAGGACACCATGAGATAGCTTAGTAACATAAGATATCTTAAGCTAGATACTGATAGACTTAGTTTATATATTTAAGGTTATTCGTAGTTCCGTAGAGCTAACGTATAGCGGAGCGAAACTACGGTGCTGAGTCGTGACATCGGATATTGAGGTAGGACTTCTACTCCTTTCCTTGGTAGCCTAGTTTTTAAAATGATTTGGGCCTTAAAAGGATTTTATCAAAATGTTTTCAATGATTGATTGAAAAAGGATTTTTATTGGTTGTTTTCATAAACAGTAGATTGAGGTAATTTTTCATAATTAACCTCATAATGAATGTAAATGGAAATACTTGGTAAGAAGAGATTTTAATAACTAATAGAAATATATAGACGGGCATGATGCCATATTCAGATATCGAGTCGTGTCGCCTACGACCTTAGGGGTAGGTCTCGAAACCCAGTTAGGCCATTTCGATAGTAATAACTATGGTTTGCCCAAGAAAGATAAAAAGGTACTTTCTGAATAAATTGTTTTTAGTAAGACTTATTAAAATAAATTTATTTATTTATTTCTTTTTTCTAATTATTTCTTTAAAAAGTAAATTTGTATTTAAATTATTTATCTGTTTTTAAAACATAGTCCTACTGAGTCTTTCGCTTATATTTTATTTGTTTTTAAATCTTTTCCCTAGGTGGAATACAGTTTAGGGTTGACGAAGGGTCCGCTGACCGGACTTGCTACCAATAAAAGACCTAGGTAGGTTGTTGTACAAGTTAATCAAAGCATGTATTATTTTAATTTTTCCTTCTATTTTGGAATGTTGTTGTATTTTAAATATTATCGATACAATGTGTGTGCACAAGTTATAGGTCGGTGGGACCCAACACATGTTTTCCCTTTCTTAATTAATTTATTTTATTTTGTTTTGTTTTTATCTTATCTGTTTAATTATTATAAATGTTTGCTTAAAAAGGGTTTTAAATTATCACATATTTTTAATTAATTAAATTCTTAAACTTGTGTTTTAATTAAACATTTCCTTAATTAATCCAATGATCCTATCACGTATCTCCTGTACTCTAAGGCATGACAGTTTTAGCCTTATCTAATCAATTACACTTTGCAATAAGAAGTTGGATGATATTATATCCATATTCTTTAACTATTAATTTATTAAATGTTTAGTATGGTGGTTAAAATTATTAGTTAGAACGTTTTTATTACAGTATGTGAGTATTTTATATTGTAATAATTTTTTTATTTTTACTGTAATATATAAAAATTTTATAATATTTATAACTAAAAAATTAATTTAAACTATCCTTGTCCAACGGCGTTTAAAATAATGGAAGAAAAGCTTTACAGTGAATTCACATTAAACGATCACGTGGGAGGTTTACATGTGATTGCGGCGAATTCATGAGGCTTAGGTGATGTGAAGTTTGAAATGTACATAAGCCTTTGATCAATTTTCATCTCTTTGTTAAAGTCGTACGATGACAAGGTTTTGTTAAATCGTCGATCACGAGTGCGGAATAAGCAGCTACATTGTCTACATGTCCGACGCCATTGCATGCGTACTTTGGGACTAGTTTTACGTCAGTGAGTATGTGATCTTATGTACGGATAAGCAAGAAGCGTGCGAGGGCTCACATGAATGAGATTTGTCATCGACACCAATCTTACTATCAACTTTTATACCAATTCTTAAATTATTATTAATCCATTTAGTAGATATAATTTATTAATGCAACAATATTTTTTAAGAAAAATCATTTTCATCCTTATAAGATTATGACCTCATTACTCACGAAACTGTAGGCCCTAACCTAATATATAGTGTACTTTTTAGATTAAATTTTACTATTTTATTAATAGTGGGGTTATAACCTCATAGGGTTAATATGATTACTCATCTTTTAAATACCTACTAAAAAAAATATGACAACTCATAAATTAATATACAAATTTTGTAAGAGTTAATATCATTAGCATTTTTATCCATTTTTAGTTAGGGTAACAAAGCATTCAGACGTTTAACGTCATTTGTCATCGGTACTTAGAGCAATAAACTCGATATATGTTCTTCTGCCTGCTACATTTGGTCGCGGTCTTATACATGTGCAAGAAAGGCAATTATAATAGAAAGAGTGGGTAGAGAAGCTAATTGGCACATTCTAGTTAGAGAAACACTCGTCAAGAAATAAAATCTAAAATCTAAGGCTAACAAAACAGAATAATAAGAAAGGCAAACAAGAAACAAACTTACACAAAAGGTAAATGATAAAAAAATGGAAATGAAAAATGATCCTCCCTCTTGGCATCGAAAGACTAAAACAAGCCTCGTTAAACTCCTCCACGAGTAAAATCTAGTAGAAAAAACTTGGCAAGAAGAAAAAGAGTGCATGATGCAGTAACCGTTTTCATTTGTGCAACTAGATTTTTTTTTTTTCAATTACAAAGAGCATAAGCATTTGTCTTTCCGCACCGTGACACAAGTGAAAATAAGACACAGTATTCCACGTTCGTTACTGCGTTTGATGAAAGGGATGATAAAGTACTTTTAACTCTTTTTTTTCCCACATTAAAGTACTTTTAACACTGTTTAATAGCTTACCGACATTAAAACACTCTTTTTACGTTACTCAATCTTCTAAGTGACGTCGAAATGTATTTATTTTTCCACGTCAATCAAATATTTTGAGGTATGAAAAGTTTTATTTTGAAGTTCAAAAATAAAAAATTCAATCAATTTTTTTCCTTTTTTTTTTTTTTTTTCTATTTTGCACACTTGCCCGTACACGTCTCACACTTTTCACCATCTCTAATAGGTTTAAGAAAGAGTATCAAATTACGCTTTGCTAAAATTACAATCGCTATTGAGTATGTTGGCAAGTAAAGGTCATTCCTGCAGCGAATTGAACATTGACTAAATTGCCAAATTAAAGAAAATGTAAGAAAATTAAAAAGTACAAAGCAATACTAATAAAACAGACTAAATAATCATTCTCTATCACTAAACAATAACTATTAAATTAATTACATGATTATTCCTAATTTTCTACTGAAACTACCAACTATATATAATAACAAGCTCTGTTGTCTTAATCTTTTTTTTACTATGTCGTTCATCAAAATAAGTCTTTTATTAAATCTCTTTACATTAAATAATCTAGAATAAGATCTCTAAATTAATCTAACGAAAGTATTAAGATGAGAAATATAGGTTGATCTAAGTAACAAACACACCAGCGTGGTTTATTTAACTTAGGTTATGCTCTTCATGCAATCATACTAAAACTTGACCATAATCAATGATTGCAATTCATTACTAATGATTAGAAACACAAGAAAATTACGGATCAAGAGTTCCAATATATCAATAGATAATTAGCAAGTCTGCTTTGGTTGTACACCTAATAAAATAAGAAAATAATCATAAACAATTTCAATTATACAATTGTAAAAACAATTACATAGCTATGTCTAGGGTTTTGAAATCACCTTCAACCAACTAAACTAACAACATAGAAAAACAAAAAAGAGAGGAGGAGGAGAAGGGGAAGAAGAATGATTATGATGTTAAAAAGTCTTCTACACAGATAATTCTCCTTGAGCCACCACCAAACCTCTTTTGCAGCTCTCATTTTTCCTCTCCTAAAGGTTGAGAAAATCTGGTGAAAAGATATTTAGTTTTTTCACTAAGATAAAACTTTGAAAGTTGGTGTTAAAACAAAAAAGTTTCGAGTACTTTTTGACCAAAAATTTGGGTAACTTCATGTCATGGCACTATGACCCTTGAATTTTTTGTCTTCAGATGTTTTAGTGCCTAGGGCCATGGTGCTCAAAAACTAGCACCAAGGCCCTCGCTGCTTGGCCAAATGTACTACTTTGCTTCAGCTGCTAACTGTCACAGCCTCCAATTCTTAGCATCATGGCCTCAACGGCCAAGGTCACAGATTCTAAGTCCAAGGCAGCATCTCCAACCATGTTACCACTGAAATGATTTTCTTCCAAAATCTATGTTGTTCATCTCCAATTCATTCCTTTGACTCCAAAACACCTATAAGACACAAAATACTAATAAAACTCAACACAAATCAAGAAACTTACCAAAGAAGCATAAAAAATTTGATTGAAAAAATATGGAATTATGAACTTATTAAATTATTTCACACTTAACTTTTGTTAGTCCTTGAGCAAAACTAAGATGAACAAGAAAACAAAACACTAACTTTCCAACTTTTCATATCAGAGAACAATAAGGGATTATAACTTTGAAATCAAACAAGTATTAGGGCAAATCCATGTTCATTCAAAAGCTAACATATTCCTACAATAATCATACTCAAGTAAGTGTGTGTATGAAATAGTCAATGTGAACGATGAATATATTGTGCGTGCTTTGAGCAAGTAAATTCCTCATAGACCCACAAAACAATCATCCAATTTCTAATGAGGATATCAAACATCATCTGCTCTTCCTTTGGTGTGAATCTACGCTACATGAAAATTAGCATCACTTAAAATCAAAAGGTCTTCAATAAAAGTTATAATAGGGCCAAGGGGTAATGGTTTAAAGAATGAAGGAGAAAAGATATCACAAAGGTTCTAATGACTTCATGGAATAAAAAAACAATGTAGAATTCTTCAAGAGACACTTCTCAAAACTCATAAAAGTAAACTTAAAACGAAGGCTGGATATCATTGTGTTTGGTCTTTGTTTGATTTTAACCAATCCTGTAACATCCAAAACTATAATAGAAAATCTTAAGATAGTATATCATATTTTTTTTCTGTCTTTATATTGATTTTCTTTTCTTTTCTTTTCTTTTCCTTTTTTTTCATTTTCTTTTAATTTCATTTTTATCAAATTTTTTCTTGAGCTATGTTTTTAACAATTTTTCCTTCCTTTCTTTTGATTCTTTCCCTCTCCATACTATACAAGAAATAAGTCTCTAAAGCTCTAATTCATCCCCAGAACAAGGGTGAAGTTATAAGTATGCTCAGGCTAGGTAAGAAGGTGTGATTAGCCATAAAATAAAAAGGTTTATATGAAAGCTTAAATTGGCTTAATAGGAGGAATGTCCTCTTTGGAGCATCAATAAGAGCCCTGATAATTGATTTGGTCATGGTGCTACAGTTCTAGTGTCTTAATCATTTTTCAAGTGATGCTCTATCAATCGTTCAACTTGAAAGCCTATGGAAGAGTTCTACTATTTAACCTCTGCATGTCAAAAAAATGACAGTTAAAGAAAGGGCATTAGAATCTACTTATTCCTTCATGCTTGTTTCTGTACTGAAAAATATGGCTATTGTGTAAAAAGATGTGAGTATAATCATCATAAAAATATATTGACCAAAGAATGACATCAAGATCCCAAACAACACTCATAATCAATCAAAGCTATGAACATTAAAATTTTAATTCCAATAGAAGTAGTTGGAAGGTATCCTAAGACTCAATAACCTAAAACTAGAAAAAGAAAATTACAATTATTTATTTTTTTTGAAAAATAAATAAATAAAAACTAACCACAAAGAAACCTAAAATTCTAATACACTGTTTAGTTCATAGATTTGAACAAAAAAATTTGAATGAAAATTTAAATTTTTGAAAGAGAAATATTATAGAAAATGGTTCGGACCTATGAACCAAACAAATTGTAAATCATTCCCTCCACACTTAATCCTTACACTGTCCTCAATGTAAAGTTAGGCGTAGACGAAAAGAGAAAACAAAAGCAAGCAAAATAACAAAAGCAATAAATAATACAGAGCAGAAGAGAGTAAGAAAAATATTTAAAAAAAAAACAAATTTGTTACAGTGTGTTCTCCATCCGTTGGGTTGCTTCCAAATTAGCACTTGGTTAAATGTCCTCTACCTGACTTGGAGAAGCGTTCATCAAGGAACGGCATCCGCCTATAAAATGATCATAAAACACCACATATAAGTCTTCATTATTAATTCCCTCAAGCTTAGAGATAACTCTACACAAATAGAGTTATTTTGTATTTAATTACATAAATTTTTGCTATGTTCTATGTATTTTAATTAAATTTAATTTTTTTTTTACTTTTATTATACTTTATTTTGATTTCAATTAATTTGATTTTTTTGCTTTTAATTTAATTAAATTTTGTAGAGTTTATCTTATTTTAATTCCCCTATAATTTTTTATTTTATCCTCCTTGTGTAGGTAAAGTAGATGACAGGGAATAAAATGACAATTTGAAGTAAAATTGGGGTAAAAAAGAAAGTAAAGCAAGGAACACGCATGGGAAGTTGATAGAAACAAATTTGCACTCCTAGCTATCCATCGCGCCCAGATCACATCTCAGATGCTCGCATGCACTCCACTTCCTCCATAGAAGCAGCCCTCGTCCAATCAGAGCTCGCCACGTATCCCAGGTGTCAGCGCCTACTAACTCCAGCTTCCTATCCACTGCGACGCGGCCCATTTCTCACTTTTGCACCCTTGCATCGTAGCAAGTCTCACTCCACCACGTCTCTAGCTTCCCCTGCACCTAATCGCGCGACGCAAAGTGTTAGCGCGCTTCTAAGCCCCATTGCATGCTATTCTTTCTCTCACGTTTCATGTTGAATCATCAAAGATAAAGGGCTCAACGCCATTTCTTTGGAAAAGAGCTGATTAGGCTTTTGCAAAAAAATATAAAGTAGAAGCTGATCTCAAGAGAAACAAAATGAAGAAAAAGAAAAAAAAAAGAAAAAAAAAAAAAGAAAACAGCCCAGTTTTGAATGCATTACTTTTGTTAACTGATGGAGGAATTTAGCAGCTAAAGTTAAAAACTGGAACATAAAAGAAAAAGCAGTACAGATGGCTATCGATAACTTGTATGGGCCCATCAAGAAAGCGATAGTGTCAGGAGATCTCTGAACATTCTCTCAACTGTCTGAACCCTTGTTTCTTTCTTTGCATTGTAAAAGAGTTCCAAGTTCTTTTACTTCTTTTTCCCAATGTCAAGTAAATAAAAGAAACGAGATTTATTTATTTTTTTTTTTTTGGAGAAATGGTAGAAAGGAAACCCCATCAAGTTTTGTTGGCTCATAATAAAGTTAGGGTCCTAAGTGAGAAACTAGTAGTCCTATATATTCACTTCTCTAGAAACAATCACTACAACAAAACCCCCTACGGTAGCATTAAACCATAGCTTTTCTTAAAAGCATTACCGTGTAAGTGAGTAATAGCTTTTTATTTTTGCAATGTTGCATTTATAAATTATTTAATAATTTGATAAATCCTGAAGCTTTGGGTCGTACATATAGTCCAAACATTACGTTTTGGTTATTATTATTATTTTACAAAGGTTAGCTTTTTTAAGAATTGAACAATACAAGTTGTTATATGTTATTACTTTTGGTTATTATTATTATTTTACATAGGTTAGCTTTTTTAAGAATTGAACAATATAAGTAGTTATATATTATTACTTTTTGTATTATTACTTGGAAAATTATTAGTACTTGTATGAAAAACAAAAACATATAGACGGTGGATCATGAAAAATTTGCTCTATTTTAATTTCAAAAGAGAATTTTTTTTTAACCAAAAGAGAATTTTTTTTTTATTCAAACCTTTCAATCCAAAATTTTTTAGCGTATAGGTTAAAGTAAAAAATGACAGTGGGATAAAAAATTTTATTTCCCACCAACCTTTCAATTCCCTTCCCAAAGCAAAATTGGGTTAGGAAGCTTTTTTTTAGCCTCTTTAAAATAAATGACTATAACTTTTTAAAATTCAGCACGTGGCTCTTTATCGGTGATAAACTAAGTTTAGTTAATAAATTTCTCGAATTTATCAGTATCAAACTTAATAAACTCAAGTTTGTGACTGATAAACTCGACGAGTTTATCAACGATAAACTGAGTTTAACTGATAAACTCTTCAAATTTATCAATGTTAAACTCGATAAACCCAAGTTTATCATTGATAAATGACCATCTATTTATTTTTAAAAAGTTATGGTCATTTATTTTAGAATTACTTTTAAAAAAACCCTTTATCTCTATATCCGATTCCCAAATTAGTTGTCAATATACGCACGTAAATTTCATGGGCGGGAGTAAAATTTCATTTTCCTCCAATATCTCAATCCCCAACATGGAGATTTGGAAAAAAAATAATAATAATAAAAAAAGACAACATTAACGCATATCAAATAAAAAAGAAGAAACCTTTTCTACTTACTAGAACACATTTGGAGCAAATACTTTTAGTGAAGACTAGGAAATTCATACGATCAGACCTCCAATTATTTGGGCATTAGGTGCTGACACAAAACTCCTTGGCTCTTGGTTGTGGGGTGCGGAAGGTCCAAGTTGATTGGGCTGGTATCATCCTGCAACATTGTTCCGTTGGGCTTCAAACTTTTGTGGAGATTCTAGCCAGTGTTTTTATCCTTTTGCACAGTTTCTTTTGCCCTTTCATATGTAAATTTTGGTGACTACTCTTCCATGTGGTTATTAATATCTAATTTTCTATCAGAAATTTCTTCTACTGTAATTTGGGCATATCTTCTCTCATAGTCTTCAAGTGTTAGACATTCTTGTCTTGGGCATTTATTTTTCAGTGAGAGATATGTAATTCGTGTAAATTTTCACCGATTTCTTTGGGTATTTGTACATTCATTGAGTGCTTGCAGTGAGATTCAAAAGGTTATCGTTTAGTTTTACTTCCATTTTGTATGCATTTATTGTAACGCTAAATACATTCAATTACTGATGCTTATGTAGACTTTCCTAATCTTTTCATAATGATTTGCTTTGAGAGATTTATTTGCCCTGTTTTGTAATTTATTCTTTATCTAATAAGAGAATTAAAGTTTATGAAGCTAGTCTTGATGGGTTTGATAGTTTGTTAAATTGCCAGTTCAAGCCAATGGGTTTACTATCTTGTTGTGAGATGCAAAATGATTGATAGGGAATGTATGTTTTTTTAACTTTTTTCTTTTGTTTTTATTTATTTATTTTTTTGCTTCCCTAAGTTCCTTGTTCAAATAAAAAGTCTATATGTTATTATAAATGGAAAAAATTAGTTTACTTAAATTGGCTAAAACTGAAAGCAAGTCACATTTAAAAGTGGTAATGAAAGGCTGATTGAAAAGATATATGCTTTATTCATTAACTTTCTATTTTACTATAATCCTGTGGAAGTTCAAGTTTTAGTGTTACACTTGCAAGGACTTGTGTTAAGGATTGGTTTATTGTTTTATAATTTAGGAGTTTCATTCTCAATGAGAATAAAAATGATAATATGTTTTATTACAAATTGATTATATTTGCACTATGTTAACAAAATAAGTTGGCTGGTGATTCTAGGATGATGGAAAAAGATTGGGTGCAACTTAATAGGTAAGCAAAAATAGAATTTGTCAGCACTTGGTATGATAGTTTAACTAGTAGGAGTCTTAGAATTGACTTGTGTATTTGTAGACTTACTAAGGAGTATATGCAAAAAGCTCAAAATTTTGTGAAAACTGTGGACAAAAATTTTCATTATGCTTGCAAAGATTGTCAAAATTTGAGTCATCAATGTGGCAACATTGTATATAAATACTTGGTCATCCATGATATGGACCCTACATACACTATTTATTTTCATCATAACGAATTTGTTGGTTATTTTTTTCTTTTTCTCTTTCTCAAAGATCTATTTCTCCCTCTATAGGTTTAGGTAATTGGGAACACCTACGAAGGGATAAAAGCTTGAGGTTTTCTTTCTCTTCAATTTAAGGGTTTCCTAATCCTTAATTTCTAGTTTCTTTTTTTTTTTCAACTGTTAGTTTCTAAGTTCTCTTTTTGCTCAAAATATATTTCTTTTTTTTTTTTTTTTGTTTTCTTAGCTAGTTTCACAATCAAATGAATAATTTTTTATCAGCCTAATCTCTAATTTTTTTTTTTCTATTTTACTTCTCTATTTCCCAATCATAGTGTAGCAAACATCACCTAAAAGTTAATCTTACTATGTGGGCAAGATGCAGAAAGTGGTGTTCTTGCACGATTTCATAAAGATAATGACTACTTTGATTTTCCCCTTCATTTAGTTCATTACAGGTGAGTCTTCACATGAGTTTTTTTTTCCCTTCATTTATTGGAGAATCTCACATAGAATACTCTCTCTAAAACATCATTTTCCTACACATTTTTTTGCTTTTGCAAATAGAATAAAGGTCTGTAATGACAACTAAATCAAGTGTGCTAAGGAAAATTTCTGTCTCTTCAAGCTACTTTGTTAGTAATCTACTGTACTTAATAATATATTTGTCATTTTTTTCCCTTACTCTCCTGTTCTATGTCCTATTTTCTAGACAAACTGATAAAAAAGGCTTCCTGGGATTTTGCCAAGGGTTAAGCACAAGCGTGCTGCCCCTTGATAAATTAACACAGAATCAATTGCTGCAATAGTGAAAAACGTGCTTCCATTATTATAACTTTATTAAAACAAAACTCATCTCATCTGAGTACTTTACAAAGCAGAGAATATTGAGAATCCAAATTTGACTATCACTAGAAGTCACATCTCTTGTTAATTTCTATATTTATATGTAATGTCACATTACTTTATTTACTTTCTAAAGACATGTAAATAATCGATTGATTTATGATAAGTGCTTCACTTGAAGAGACAGAAACTAATAGCACACTGAATTTAATTATCATTAAAGACATCTAAATCTATTTGCAAAAAGGTAAAAGTCCGTACAAAAAAAATTATGATCCATAAGGACCACCACTTCCTCCATCTCTACATGGTAAGTTTAACTTTATTTTTAATACTGTCAGTTTTTCTAGAAGCAAAATAACCATCTATAAAATAGATTGGAACCACATATAGAAAATAGAACAGAGGACAGAAGAGTAAGGGAAAAAAATGAAAATATATATTTCCAAGTGCAGTAGTTTACTTACAAAGTAGCTTTGAAGAGACAGAGATCTTGCTTAGCACACTTGATTTCGTTGTCATTATAGAACTTTAATCTATTTGCAAAAGTGAAAAATCTATGGGAAAATGATGTTTTAGAAAGAGTAGACTTCTATGCAAGATTCTCCACTAAACTAAGGAAAAAAAACTCATGTGAAGACTCACATGTGATGAGCCAAATGAAAGGGAAAAACCAAAGTAGTCATTATATATCTTTATGAAATCGCGTAAGACCACCACTTGTTGCATCTCACCCATATAGTAAGATAAACTTTTAGGTGATGTTTGCTACACTATGATTGGGAAAACAGAGAAGTAAATTAGGAAAAAAAAAAAAAGAGATTAGGCTGATAAAAATGAGTCATTTGATTGTGAAACCAGCTAAGAGAGAAAAAAAAAAGAAATATATTTTGAGCAAAAAGAAAATGTAGAAACTAATAGATGAAAAAAAAAAAAGAAACTAGAAATTAAGGATTAAGAATCCCTAGAAATTGAAGCAGAGAAAGAAAAACCTCAAGCTTTTGTCCTTTCGTGAGCATCCCGACTACCCAAACTCTATAAAGAGAGAGATAGATCTTTGAGAAAGAGAGAGAGGAAAATGACCAACAAATACATTATGATGAAACTAAGTAGTATATGTAGAGTCCATACCATAGATGACCAAATGTTCATACACAATGCCGCCATATTGATCACTCAAATTTCAACCATCTTTGCAAGGGCACAAAATCTTACCCGGATAACCAAAAATTTTCTCCACAGTTTTCACAAAATTTTTAACGCTTTGCATATACTCGTTAGTA